>CM067335.1:36672500-36887500 GCA_034376525.1 Nicotiana benthamiana | reverse complement strand
ATAACATTTTGCTCAAAACTCCATTTGGGTTCCACAATATATGGTTGGAAAGCTAACTCAAAGGGATATAACTTTTGTGTTCTGCATTTTTCCAAGTTCCAAACGGAATAGGGAAAATATGCACCGCGGTCCGAGTCGTGGTTTGAGGCAGTGTCTTCCACGGTTGTCACTGCAGTCCACACTGCGGCCACGACAGTCCAGACGTGAAATATTGTCCTTTTTCTCATAGGAAAAGGTATAATTGTTTGGGTCTGACCCTACTTGGTATATATACATGGAAAAACAGTATTTTTGGAGCGGGGTTGGACATATTGTTTACACATATTTGACCTAAGGAGGCAGAGACACAATAAGAGCAAGGCATGGACTTCTTCAACAAGTTTTTCCTTCCTCTTCTTATTTTTCATTGTTGCTTATGACCTTTGATATTGTAGTTTTGCATACTATTAAGAATAGCTAATTTGTTATCTAGTGTTTTGGTGAAACCCATTGAGTATGAATTGGGTGTTATATTAATATAGTTTTGAGTTGGTTTTTAATCTCTATTGTTTCAAGTACGTTTTGATTTTGGTTAATTGAAAGGATCCTCAATTAGCCGTTCCTATTTACTATGTATATGCTTGAGAGAGTTCATATTTAGGTAGTTGTTTGAAAAACATCATTCCCGGAGTATAGGCGAGAGCCATAACCAAGGGTTTAGAGGTTGGATTAGAGATAACGACTCAGGTGCGATCTAAGTGAACTGTAATGTGAATCTAGCTAGCGTAGCTGGAGAGAGTGCGTCTAGTAAATTATCATAATTTCTTGAGAGAGATTTATAATAGCTGGAGAGTTCATGATTGCTAGAGGCAACTAAGTCAAAACTATAAGAAACATACGACTAAGGAAATCAACAACCGGGGAAACCATTACCTTAGACCTTTATTCCAATTGTTTACAATTCAAGCATAGTTAGTTTTCATGTGTTTATTTATTTTTTATCTTGTCTTTTTGGTGATATTAAACAGATACAGCTAAGCCTTAGTTCTCTGTGGGTTCGACTTTGGGTATAATAGTCAGATTATATTTGTAACGGCCGCTTATCCTTTTTAGGACTACAGTTCGGCGTGATCACCTTACCATCCGGTGGGTAATGGACAAGCTGAATCGACGAATAAAGTCATTATAAACAATTTGAAGAAAAGGTTGGAAGAATCTAAAGGTAATTGGCCAGAATTGTTACCTGGTGTTTTATGGGCATACCCTACAACAGTAAAAACAAGCACGGGTGAAACACCATTTTTCATTGGTGTACGGAGCCAAAGTATTGATCCTAGTGGAGATAGGGGAGCCAAGCACGAGATATGCACAAGCAACTGAAGAATCTAATGAAGAGGAAATGTGAATAAACTTAGATTTAATTGAAGAAAGAAGGGAAGCTACTTTAATAAGAATGACAACACAAAAAAGTTATGGAACGATATTATAATCGGAAAGCTCGTCTATGATCTTTCAAAAGTGGGGACTTCATACTCAAAAATGTTTTTCAATCTACGAGAGCGGCCAATGTGGGAAGGTTAAGTCCAACTTGAGAAAGACCTTACAAGATCCGCACAATCGTAGGAAAAGGAGCATACGAGTTGGAAACAATGAATGACAAGATTTTACCTTCATATTAGAATGTCGTTCACCTGAAGAGATACTACTTCTAAGGAAAAGAAGTATTCACGGGAAGGTACCCTCATTTTCGAATTTTATTTTTGAATTGTTAAAATTTTACTAATGATTTTTTATGATAGGCAAAAATCTAACCCATACTGAATAATGAGTCACGACCTGCAAGAAACGTGGAAAAACATAAATTTTCGGTCCAGGGTTACAACTGTTCTG
Organism: Nicotiana benthamiana; assembly: GCA_034376525.1. Classification (NCBI taxonomy): domain Eukaryota; kingdom Viridiplantae; phylum Streptophyta; class Magnoliopsida; order Solanales; family Solanaceae; genus Nicotiana; species Nicotiana benthamiana. Next base: position 36,885,631 of record CM067335.1, on the reverse strand, counting down.
ATAGACATTCGAACTGGTTAAGCGGTCTTCATCTATAATCGCACCTCCGAGTCCCGTACGTTTTTCTTTTTCAGGAAAAGGACCAAAAGAGAGGTGTATGCAAGTGCTCGAGATTTCATACTTCAAAGCTGAAACACTCGGGGTATTATATAATATACATGTGAAGAAGGGCAAAGAAGACTGAAGAGAAACAATCAAAGTTCAAAGTCAAAGCCCGTAAAAAATCTACTCATTTAATGAATCAAGTGCAGAGCAAAATTTATGAGCCAATGACATAAAGCCAAAATTAAAAACTTTATCATATTTAGGTTAAAGGCAATATATAAAAACGGGTTGTAAATGAAAACTTTGTATTTTATCTCTTTTTTGAGAATTGTTGTAAAGAAAACAGTTACGAAAAAGTTATTGAAGATATTTAAACACATGTAAAGATGTAATTTAAATTTGAAAAATTTCAAATGAAAACTTTATCAAAGTTATTTCAAGAAACATGTGTGTTCCTATTTCTTTTTATCGTATATCTACACCATTATGAAGTTGAAACGTCTTATTCATTAAGTGTCAAAAATAAAAAAAGGCCCTCTTTTTATAAAAATCATTTGTGATTTAAACATCCACGAAGTTTACAAAGCATTTTATGAAACAAAAATATTAAAAAAAGAGTAAAATAAAAACCCATACATTATTTAAAAAGTCCTTGAATATAAAAGACAAAGTCGAGAAAAATAAAAGCTCAAAATAACTAAGTTTAAATAGGAAAAATACTTCTTAAATATTAAAAGAGATAGACTAAGTATGAACTTAGTCATTTTTGTCATTTATACAAAAAAGGCCCCGAAAAGGTCTGGGGACTTATCGTCTAAACCCCCAAATGGGATCAAGGGTTACAACCACATTCTAAAAAAAAAGAAATAACACATCATAAACTTTTCACGGAGGGGTTGAAGTAGAATACGAAATAGGGTCAGGAGCAACAGAAGGTTTGGGATGGCTTGAAGGAGTTTGAGCATCCACCGTACCCATATCATCTTCAGTGTGCTCGGGAGTATCGGTCATGGGAGAGGGAAAATCTTGGCTTTGCTGAGTTTTTTCGATAGTCTCTTTTATTTTGACTAACTCAACATCCAAATTAAAGCCCTCCTGGCTAACTTCTATCATGTGTCATGGCGCGCGTTTAGAGTTTCCCAACTCACTTCAATTGCAGTCTTCTCCTCAAGAATCTCGTAATTTATCTCCTATAGATCAATCTCGTTTTTAAGCTTCAGCTAGGGCATAATCATAAGAAGCTTGCAAAGGAGCGAGTGAACTCTCTAAAAAGCTAACCTTGGTGGAAGACTAACGAAGATCTTCCTGGGTCTGAGAAATTGTTTGCACGAGTTCACCGCATAAGCTTCTTTCTTACTCAATAGAGCTTTCAGTTCTCTAAATTCTTCACTGGCTTTGGAAAGATTCTCGGAGAAAGATGTTTCAAAGAGATTCTTATCTTTATTATCTTGACTTGAACAAACCTTCTCGACTGCTAATTCTGAGCTTAAAACCTTGAGTTGTTGCTCTAAGGCTAACTTACCCTCTTCTAACACTTCCATAACAATTTGGAGACTTTCATACTGTCCAATTGTCTGCTTTAACTTGATAGTCGTGCATTAATTGCTCTGTGTGAGAAACCCTCTTCATCATCTATATGCCAATTAGATTGATCTAAGAAAAAGGGTAAGAATCTTATAAAAAAATGACGTAAATTTCAAAAAAGAATACCTTTAAGGAAGATTGCACTGTGTCGTTCATCCAAGTAAAAGAGTTATGACTCTCAAGCTTATCTTTCTCAACTAGACCAATCAAAGGTTTCAACCACACATAACCGACCTAATTTCATCAAGAGGTTACCATTGGCAGGAACCTCGATGGTAACTTGCCTCATAGATTCACCTCTACTTTAGGAACCAACCTCATTATGATGGGCAGTTGTTGGAGAAACTGTTAAAGGAGTCAAAATAGCCTGGGGAGGAACAGCGACGGCAACAGTCAATATTGGTAAAGAAGGTGTCACAGGAGCTGACATGGAAAATGAGGCAAGGGGCGCTTCATTAGAAATTGGACCAAAACTTTCATTATCAAAGCCACGAGCAAAAAGCTGAGTGATATCATCATGAGCAGCTGCAGGAGAATCGTCACGAGCAACTGCGGGAGTATCATCATAGGAAATCACCAAGGCAACTCCAATATGTTCGACAAGAGGAATAGAATGAGGGGGAGATGATTCATCATCTGAAATAATGTGTCTTCTAGCTCGTGGCCATCTTATCAAAGAGCCCCTATCTTGCTCTTCCTCTTCTTCAGAATCTTGTTCAGTGGCAACTTTCCTTTTCGATGAAGAACCCGAGATTATCTCTTGGGCCCTTTCTAAAGAAATTCAGGAAGCTACGACAGCCTCAACACTTATGCCTACAATGAGAAATCCTGACAAAAAGAAGGATCAAAATAATTTCTGAAGAAAGAAGTAAATAAATTTATAAATAAGAAAAATCTTACCATGAGTTTTCACTTTCCAACCAAACTAATGAGAAAAGTTTTTCCAAGATCTACCTTTTATCGGATCAACATTTAACAACTTTTCTACCCAACCACGAAAATTTAGAATCTTATCAACAATTCCCATGGTTGCTATAAAAGAAAAAGAAAAGTTAAAATAACAACCATAAAATATAAGAAAAGGAAAAGAGCACAGAAAAGTTATAAAAGAAAACTCACGCGAAAAATCCCATTTCTCGGGGAATGGAATATTTTCACTAAACTAACAATGGAGATAGCAACAAACCTGACGTACCAGCCACGGTCCTTATCGTCCTCTAGGCTAATCAGAACTCGTTTGCTTCTCGCAGCAAAAGTAAAAATTCCTCGACGGAAGAGTTTGGGAGAATATAGGTGAATTACATGGGAGAAGGTAAAATGAACACCGGCCATGTTGGTCAAATGCCTCAAACAAGCAACATCCCTCCACATAATAGGGCCAATTTGTCCTAAACAAACATAAAAAAAGCGACATAATTCGATGATTACAGGATCAATAGGAGGCTTGATATTCAATGTGAAAAGGGAATGTATATACAAAAGAAAACCCAGTCAAATAAGAAGTGATTCTTTGGTTTGTGTTGGAGATAATAATGGGGAAGTCATGACTCCAATGATAATTTCTACGGACTATAGAAATTAAACCTTTAGTGATATGAGTTTTATAAATGTCAACACGATCTAATGAAGACATGGAAGAAACTTTATTTCTAATGGTCTCCCTATCCTTATAAACAGATAGTTCAACAGGAACAATCTCATCTATAAAAGGTTCATGAAGAGGTTCAGAGGACTTTTTACCTCTAGATGAAGACCTTTGAGAAAGAGAACCTCTAATTCTAGAAGGCGAAGTAGAAATCATCGAGGGAAGAGAAAAGCTTCGTGAAGATGAAGATCCTAAACTATGAAGTCTACTTTCCCTCCTACCTTTAACAGGAAAAAGAGAAAGGTTATCAGTAATTGGAACTCCCCTAGGATTAGGGTTCGAGGAAGATATAGTAGTATGCGGAAGAAGCAAACAAGAATTGAATATTCTAAGGAAGAAGCAAATAAGAGATGAATATTCTAAACCTTTTGTGAGAAAGACAACGGTAAATAGTTATACTTATACACTAAAGCAACCGTCGAAGGAAAAGGTGCAATGATGGAAACATCATAATAAGAACTGCCATTTCATAGTTGGTGAAGCCGTAAAAAAGCCTTAAAAGTCGTCGAAAAGTTACAGATCCAATCAAGAGACGCCACGTGTTACGGACATTAAATGAAAGTGACAAATAAAGCAAAGAATTAATAGCAGCAAATTTCCCGCTTTCATGAGAACCACTTCCCGAATATTCTATTGATGAATAAATGACAAGTGGAGGGACTAGTTGCATTGGAAAAAAATTAAGTTCATATATAGTACTAATTTTAAGGTGAAGCGGTATGACACATGGACTGGTCAAAAGATGGTAACTGGCAAAAAATAAGCATGATCTTCAACAAACACGAGCAGAAGCTCGACAAAAATAGGAAAGATAAGTGCTCGAACCACTTTATATTCGAGGGTCTTATTAAGAGAAATCTAATAGCAAGAAGGGGTACAGATGCGCATTGTCAATAATTAATAAGTATTAAATATGAAAAACGTTAGGAATCCATATTGAATCAAATATGATTACCAATTATAACGTTACAGTTAATGCCATTAATTATCAATAATGGCTCCATTATGATAGAAACAAACGCTACTACTAAAAAGACAGCTATAAAAGATGAAGGTTGATCATTTGTATGGACACAGATATACTATTGGAATACATTGATTTACTTTGCTTTCTATTAAGCTCTTTTTACGTCAATTATTCTTATTTCTATTTGATTATTATAACCCAAGTTCTTCTTAAAATAAGCTTTGGCCGACATTTCAATTTTTAGTTAAACAATAAGTTATGCCAGGATTAGTTATGCTGAGATTATTGTTTATTCACTGTTCGATATGTTGTATTAAGAATGACAATTGCATAATTTTTAAGAAAAATGTATAAGTTATATTGATACTAATTACCCTATCTTCTATAAGGTATAAGTTATTCCGGTGTTAAAATTAACACCGGAATAACTTATACCGAGTTCGCTAACCAAACAGAGTATTGAGGTGGTATTGAATTTTTATATCACCCTTATACCTTCTTATACCTCATACCAAGGGGTCTTTTAGTATAAGGTATAAGTAGAAATAGAGCTGGAATAAAAATTTAGTACCACCTTAGTACTTTATTTTCGTAGAAAACTTGAGATAAGTTATTTCGGAACTAAAATTAATACATAACTTATACCTTGTAAGATTGAAATCACTAGTACCGGAATAACTTATACATCCCTTTTAGAAATAATACAAATATTAATTCTGATACAATATACCAAACAGTTTCCCCAGGAAAAGGAAAGAAGAAGGAAACATCAATGGCTGAGGTATCTACTTAATTTATACATGCACGCTTACCTGGATTATTATTGGAAGAAATCATTTAAAAGAATTTTTATAATTGATGTTAATATTTAAAAAAATTATTAAATTATTATATTGATAAACATTGTTACTTTTTATATTTATACCTAATAATTTTATCTTACTTATTATTTATATATAATTATTTAATATAAAAAATTCAACAAAAGCAGAATCTCATTTGAGACATGGTATATTAGTTCTTTACTTCATAACTATGTAAAAACAAAATTTCAAAGCACTAAGAATGGCGGGGATAAAAGGATAATATTGCTTCTGTTACTTATTTGACAACATCATAATATTTATACAACTTTTTAGAATTTAAATTCATTAAACTATTTAATTTTGCTATGCTATTTTTCTATCAATTTATTTCAATATTTTCCTTTTGTAACGAAAATAATATAATGTTCTAATTAGTGGCGGAATCAAAATTTAAATTTTATGAGTGATTGAATTTGCCACAATATTTATAGTTTGTTTTATTTCTTGAGTTCTCAATTAAATATTTATATATATTTAATAATTTTTTTAATATAAATATTGTGTTCAAGCAAACATAATTCAGTTCGATCGAATACATACCTATAACATCCATGTTTCTAATCCAATGATATAATGAAATGATATTACTCGATTTTGATATTCTAGTGGTTTGATATGAGGTATAAGTAAAAATGGTGATCTATTGATAGAAAAAGGGCATTCCTGTCGTCGTTTTAGTGACTCATAGGGCTTCCCTCAGCTCAGTCTTTTTGATTCTTGAGAATAATCGCCCGTTCTCTTAGGACCGGAATGATTATCCCTGTCCGATGGGATAAAAATTTTAATATCACATTAATATTTCGTTTGGTTAGTAAACATGGGATAAGTTATCTCGAGGTTAAAATTAGTATCGAGATAACTTACATCTTGTACGATGTGGGATAATGTCCGGATAATTTATATTATCTTCTTAGAAATTATGCAATTGTCATTTTTAATACAGCATACCAAAAAGTAGATAAAACTAATCCCAACATAACTTATCTCGGCATAAGTCGTATTCAAACCAAACGACCCTTAATAAGTGATTTGGCATGAGGTATTAAGTAGAAATAGTGTTAGGAAAAAATTTAATATCACATTACATTTTTATTTGATTAGCAAACCTAGGATAAGTTATTCTGCGATTAAAATTAATACATAGCTTATACTTAGTAAGGGTGGGATAATTAGTATCGAGATAATTTATACCTTATTCTTAAACAACAACAACAACAACAACAACTACCCAGTATACTCCCACCAGGTGGGGTCTGGGGAGGGTAATATGTAGACGAGCCTTACCCCTGCCCGAAAGGGCAGAGAGGCTGCTTCCAATCGACCCTCGGCGAGTAGAGTAAAAATGGGGAAGCTGCATTAAGAAACAGAGATAAAATTAGAAACACAAGCAAGACAAAATCAAATAATAAAGCATAGATACTCCCACAAAAGTAACGTAAATAGTTATGAAAACATAAGCAACATAAATACATAAATACATAAATACAGTCGCATGCAGTAATATCAAGCAGGAACTACCATACTAAAACACTAATCACCTATGAGCCCCTAACCTACAATCTTGATTCTAGACCTCCAGACTCCCCTATCAAGAGTCATGTCCTCGGAAACCTGCATTCTAGCCATGTCCTGCCTAACCACCTCTCCCCAATGCTTCTTAGGCCTCCCTCCCCCTCGCCGACCACCAACAATCTCCAACCGCTCGCAGCTCCTCACCGGGGCATCGGAGCCCCTCCTCCGAACATGCTCGAACCACCTCAGCCTCGCTTCCCGCATCTTTTCGTCCACCGGGGCCACCCCTACCTTCTGTCGAATAACTTCATTCTTGATCTTATCCAGCCTGGTGTGCCCACACATCCACCTAAGCATCCTCATCTCCGCAACCTTCATTCTCTGAACATGCGAGTTCTTCACGGGCCAGCACTCCACCCCATACAACATTGCAGGTCTAACCACGGCTCTGTAGAATTTCCCCTTTAGTTTGTGCGGGATTTTCTTGTCACACAGGACCCCTGAAGCAAGCCTCCACTTTGACCACCCCGCTCCTATCCGATGGGTGACGTCCCCGTCAATCTCTCCGTCCCCCTGGATCACAGACCCAAGATATCTCACACTGTCCCTCTTGGCGATGGCCTGAGAACCAAGCATCACTTCCCCGCTTACCCCACTCGGCTCCTCGCCAAACTTGCACTCCAGATATTCTGTCTTAGATCTGCTAATCTTGAAACCCTTAGACTCAAGGGTCTGTCTCCATATCTCTAACCTTTCACTAACACCGGCCCTCGACTCGTCTATCAATATTATATCATCAGCAAAGAGCATACACCAAGGCACATCCCCTTGGATATGTCGGGTCAGAGCATCCATCACTAAGGAGAACAACGGGGGGCTCAGCGCCGATCCTTGATGGAGCCCCATTACCACAGGAAAATGGTCTGATACGCCCCCCACCGTCCTAACCCTAGACTTAGCTCCATTGTACATGTCCTTGATTACTCTGATATAGGCTTCTGGCACACTCTTCGCCTCCAAGCACCTCCATAGCACCTCCCTCGGGACCTTGTCATACGCCTTCTCCAAGTCGATAAGCACCATATGAAGGTCCTTCTTCTTATCCCTGAATTGTTCCGCCATCCGCCTGACTAAGTGAATCGCCTCTGTGGTGGAGCGTCCCGGCATGAAACCGAACTGGTTCCCAGATATAGTTGTCGCCTCCCTCACACGCGCCTCAATCACCCTCTCCCAAACCTTCATCGTGTGGCTTATTAATTTGATGCCCCTGTAATTGTTGCAACACTGGATGTCCCCTTTGTTCTTGTACAGGGGCACCACTGTACTCCACCTCCACTCATCCGGCATCTTTTTAGTCCTGAAAATCGCATTGAACAGCCTAGTGAGCCACTCCCCTCCAGCTTTACCCATGCACTTCCAGAATTCCACCGGGATCTCGTCAGGCCCGGTCGCTCGACCCCTACTCATCCTACGCAACGCCCCTAAGACCTCCTAAGACCCCTACTTATTCTTAAAGATTATATAAATTTTATTTTTAATACAACTTACTAGATTATAGATAAGAATAATGTTAGAATAATTAATTTTTGAACATAAATTATATTTAATCCAAATGATCCCTAAATATGAGGACCTAAAAAGAAAATAAAAAGGTGAAAAGAAAAAAGGTAAGTGCTGATGGGCTTTTAAAACTCCCAAAAAAGCTCGCCGGCGTCTGTTAGCAGGAAGCTAACGTGCGCCTCTGCCATCGCTAAGACGAAGAAGAAGCAAATCAGAGTTCCAGAATCAATTGGCGATAAACATACGCAAGTCACACCATCAATAAACAAACAAAATCGATGGTTAACGGGAATGGGATCGGCACCTACAATATACCACAACCCAGATGAAGCCGTAAAAAATGGTGCAATCGTGACCCCGGAATCCGGAATCTAGCAGCAATTGAGTCCGCTGACTCTTGGAAGCTTTATGCCTCAACAATTCCAACCGATTAAAGACGAAATTGCAGAAAGTAGGGACATTCCACATCAACGGATGCCCTTTCACAGGCCACCCGGCGATTGGAGTTCTCGGCGCATGTAGCAAGAGAACAAAGCAATCCACCTGATGCAGAACAAAAGGAACTCGGAAAACAACCAGTATCCTTAAAAAAGGTAACGCCCTAACATATATCCCCCCTGCTCAAAGGGATGGGAGATTTGTAGTACAAATTTACGAAGCCAATACCAAAGAATTAGAGAATTACTGGAGTAATGCATTGATAGGGTATGTGCTTGGTGAAACACCTTATGAGAAGACTATGGAAAACTTTGTCGCAAAACAGTGGAATTTTGTTGATCAGCCTCAAATAATATATCATGATGATGGATACTATATATTCAGATTTGACAATGTGGAGGATAAGAATCGAGTGTTACAGGCAGGACCCTACACATTTCGAAACAAGCCAATGATACTGCAACAATGGCAAGTGGATTTCAAGTTTGATCCTGCAAATATTACAGTTGTTCCATTGTGGATAAATTTCCCTGCTTTACCATTAGAATTCTGGTCCAATGCAGTCTTAAGTAAGCTAGCAAGTGTGGTAGGAAAACCTCTGTATACTGATAAATACACTGCTGATTTGGAGAAGATATCCTACGCCAGAGTATTGACTGAAACTCACATCTCCAAGCCAATGCCAGACAGTCTGGAACTGCAGACCAATAGAGGTCTCATTGTGCAACAAATTGAATATGAACGGAAACCAAAATTCTGTGAAAACTGTATCAGATTTGGGCACAATTCGACTGACTGTTGGTATAAGGAAGAGAGAACAAAGGAAGATAGTAACAAGCCTAAACCTGTCCAGCTGAAACAGAAATGCAGAATAGCTAAGAGGTGGACTCCAAAGACACAATTGGCAACTCATCAGGTTCCTGAAATTGAGGAATTGAATGAAACAGTGGTAACAAACTGTCCAAATGCAGTAGGAACTGGGAAACAGAAGGAGAAGACTGATTAGCAATCAGCAACCTGCACATTGACTATAAGCAACAGATACAATCCTCTACAGATGATAGACAATCCTGGGGACGCTGGCCCATCCAGCTTCACCCCTAAATGATGCTCTGTACTTGGAATGTCAGGGGCATGAACAAGGCTCCTAAGATTAAAGACTTAAACATCTTTCTGAGGAAGCATAAGGTGGAGGTCATAGGGGTTCTAGAAACTAGAGTAAAGGTTGGCAAAGCAAGAAAAATATTAAACACTGTCTATGGAGGATGGAACAGCAGTTGTAACTACAATGAACATCCTAATGGCAGAATATGGCTACTATGGAAACAAAGCTGTGAAGTGACAATTTTGATGGCTGATGAACAATTCATACACTGTGAAGTGAAGAAAACAGACTCAACCTTTCAAACATTGCTCACAGTGGTGTATGCAAGAAATGACATCCAAAAAAGACAGCAGCTTTGGGACAGATTGATACACTTAGGATCTTCTGTACAGCAATGCTGGTTGATCAGTGGGGACTTCAACAATGTGCTTCATACAGATGCTAGAATTGGTTCACCAGTGACACAAAATGAAATCAGAGGTTTCAAGGAAGCTATAAACACCCTTCAACTTACTCAGTTGAAAAGTATGGGCAGCTATTTTTCCTGGTGCAACAAACAACAACCCAGTACAAGGGTATATAGCAGGATAGATTGGACTTTTGGAAATGTGGCATGGATGCAACAGTATAGCCACATTGAAACTGACTACCAGACTCCAGGGACATCAGACCACTCTCCTATACTAATCCAATTCAAAACTGGAAACCAGAGAACAAATTTACATCCGAAACCTTTCAAACTTTACTTACCTGTAATGGAACACAAAGACTTCACTGCTATAGTAGGGAAAGTTTGGAAGCAGAAAGGACATATGGAAACTGGTAGCATGCACACAGTATGGACAAAGCTAAAGGATGTGAAAAGGGAGCTGAAGGATCTGAACAATTACATAGCAGCATACAAAATACACCTCAATGCAGCAAGACACAAACTAGAAGTAATTCAGTTTGGCTTGAGAAGCAACAATATGGACCAGCAGATCATAGAACAGGAAAGGTCAGCCTTGGCTGAAATACAGAAATGGAGCAACATAGAGGAGCAGGTTTTGCATCAGAAAGCAACAACAAATTGGATCACCTGTGGAGATTCTAATTCCAAATACTTCCATGCACAACTGAAGCAGAGAATAAACATGAACACAATTACTTCCATATACACTGCTGCAGGGGACAGGCTTTTTGATCCTCAACAAGTAGAAGAAGAATTCCAAGACCAATTCTACAAGATTCTGGGAAGAAAAAAAACTATCTGTAAATGCCCAAACACTGTTATCATTCAACAGGGACCATGCTTAAACAACCAGCAGAAACAGCATCTGATTCAACCAGTAACAAAGGAGGAAATCTATCAGGCAATCACTGAGATGCCACATGACAAAGCTCCAGGAGTGGATGGCTTCCCAGTTGAATTCTTCACTCGACATTGGGATATGGTTGCTGATGATGTTTATGCAGCAGTGAAAGAGTTCTTTACAACAGGCAAGATGCACAAAGGTGTAAGCAGCACAGCAATTTCATTGATTCCTAAAACACAAAATCCTACTACTGTCAAAGATTATAGACCAATCGCTTGACGCACAACACTTTAAAAAATAATCACCAAAGTGATCACGGCAAGAATAAAAACAGTCATATTTGTTTTTATTGGCAATTCACAATCAGCATTCATTGAAGGCAGGAGCATAACAGACAACATTCTCTTTACTCATGAGCTGTTTAAAGGATACTCCAGGAAAGGAATATCCCCGCGATGTGTGTTAAAAGTTGACCTGAGAAAGGCTTATGACACAGTGGAATGGTGCTTTATAGAACGACTGCTGCTAGACATGGGATTTCCATACAAATTCACAAAATGGATAACAGAATGCATCTCTTCTGTCACATACTCATTAAGCCTAAATGGGGGGCTGACACCTCCGTTTAAAGGGAAAAGAGGTATACGACAAGGCGATCCAATGTCCGCCTATCTATTTGTAATTGCCATGGAATATTTGAACAGGGAACTCAAGTCTATGATGCAGAGAAAGGAGTTCAAATTTCATCCTCGATGCAAGAAGCTAGGAGTATCACATATCTGTTTTGCGGATGATCTATTACTATTCTGCAAGGCTGATGCCCAATCTGTAAAACTTATACAACAAACGCTCCTAAACTTTGCGAAAACATCAGGATTGGAAGCAAATACAGACAAAAGCACTATATACATAGTAGGGGTTTCCAACTGGACAAAGGAGGAAATCATGAAAGAACTTAACTTCCCTGAAGGCTCTCTCCCTTTCAAGTATCTCGGCGTTCCAATGGACTCCAAGAAATTATCAGTAATACAATGCTGGCCAATAGTGGAGAAGATAACACAGAAAATAAATTGCTGGACATCAAGACTCCTATCTTATGCTGGTAGGCTACAGTTGATTAGGACAGTACTATTTGGAATGCAATCGTACTGGTCCCAAATTTTCCTACTTCCTAAAAAGGTAATGAAGATGATTGAAGCAATCTGCATATCCTTTTTATGGACGAGGGTGGCAAACGTGTCCAAAAAGGGTTTAGTCGCATGAAAAACTATATGCCTTCCATATAGTGCAGCGGGCCTAAATGTTTTAAACCTACCAATCTGGAACAAGGCAGCAGTGGCAAAGCATCTGTGGGCAGTAACAATGAAAAAGGACAGCATGTGGATCAAATGGATGCACACGTACTATATTAAGAACAAAGTCGTAGAGGATGTACCTTCCCCTAAAACAGCAGCCTGGGCTGTGAGAAAGATCTTTTAAAACAGATTAATGATATCAAATACCAAAGGTATACAGGGGGACCTGAATAGTAGACTGATCCAACTACAGAAGGGAGAACGATTCAACATAAATAAACTCTACAGACTCCAATTCTCCCAAGCCCCTAAAGTACAATGGAAAAGCATAGTACTGCAGCCAATACCCGAGATTTAAATTTATCGTTTGGCTAGCGCTGCGCAGAAAATTGGCAACGGCGGAGAGGCTAATGCTCTTTGGGATACAGATTCCTCAACAATGTGTATTCTGCAAGCAAGTAGATGAATCCTTTGACCATCTTTTTTTTGCTTGCCCGATATCTTGGGAACTATGGAATAGAATGCTCGTATGGCTAGAGTACAAGAGAACCATAGGTGATTGGAACAGCGAAGTTGACTGGATTAGCAACATTGCAAAAAGGAAAAACGGGCATGCTGAAATAACGACCAGTGTGTTTGGAATGTTAGTGTACTGTCTGCGGCGGGGTAGGAACAAGATTATATTCTAAGGTGGGACTTCGGTTGTAAAGGATACATATAAAGAGATAGTGATTCATGTGCACATTCAGGGAAACTCTCTTAAACACTGGAAGGAAGTTTTGCGAAGACTAGATCATTTCCCGTAGAAGTAAGAAGAGAAACTCTGTATGCTTTCATGATTTAATGTATATAGAACATAAGGGAGTTTTTCCTGCTAGACTGTTTGTAACAGTAGCTAGTCAACGGCTACTGGAAACTCTGTAATATTTGATCTATTGATGAAATGTTAATTTTCTAAAAAAAAAAAAAAAAGGTAAGTGCTGATGAATTCACACGCGCGAGAAAATCGTGGAAAGGCTATGTGGGGCCAGCAAGAAAGGTAAGTCAAGAGACGTGATATAGTGGGGGAAAAGAAGAGGAGTTCAAATGATTGTATAGAGATGTTATGTCGGGTAATAAAGCGACAACAGGACACAACACGCACGAGCTCTCTATGTCTCCTGGGACCCACGCACTCATAAACACAGTGAGGATTGTCTGTTTGAACAGTCATCTCATTTGTCACAATAACTAATGAATCCGGGCAACTTAACGGGCGTTTGGACATAGGAATCGGTAACATTTCGAGAAAAAGTGATTTGAAAAAAATGAAAATTATACTTAAAATTAGAGTTGTGTGAGAACATAAATATAATCTTAAGGTATCAAAATAAATTTATATTTTATTTGGCAAATATATATTTAATCATAAATTTTACTTATATTTTAGTAGAATTCTCATCCCTAAATCCATCTCAATAGCTGGCTTTGAGCTAAAATATCACTATTACTTTTTTAAAGAATTACTACAAACTATTGTATTTTATAAAGAGCACACCATTTATTATTTTGTAACAATATTATTTCGTCTTTCGGTCATCTGATAGTGTATTATATAGTTCCTTACAAAGATGATAATTTTACACTAAATTTATTTATGTTCAGGATTATGGTTTGCGATAATATAATTAATGTTATTGATAATGGTATCGTCGGGTATTTATGATATTTTTAAGAACTTGTGGATATAAATCACGTTTCATTTTTTCCAAAATAAATTTATGTAATATATTTTGAAAACTGATGTTCAAACACATTTTGATTTTCAAACCAAACTTCACCCAAATCAGAATTTTCAAAATAAATTTAAGAATCCACGACCAAATACTAACTAATTTTCATGTCTAAATATAACTTTACTTTTTAAGTACCATTTTCACTTTTTAAAAAAATCACTTTTCTTTTTTGGAATTTTACAGTTCTTATGCGCAAACGTCCACTAAGCAGTGATTCTGAATTTAAGCTCTACGAATTAAAAAATTAATAAAAAATATTTCTTCTTTTTTGGGGGTTGTACGCTATAAATAAATTAAATGATAATCTCAAGATAATCGAAGATTTAGTAAAATAGTAAACAGTGAAATCTTAGATATGTTAGAGAGATCAGTGGCAAAATTAAAATTAATGTTAAAAATAGATTTTTATGAGTTATAAATAATTAAGATCGAGATATTATTTTGAATTAATTTTTGTTATATATAGGGAACTCGTTACATTAAGTTTTCGCTATACGCAAAATTAGATGAAGGATCAGACCGTAAAAAATTATTGTATAGAGCTTTATTCTAAATTTCACAAAAAAATTATTTTCACGAATTGAATTAGTGATCGTCGAGAAAACTAAATATAGCCGACGTCAAAGTTTAACTTCTAACTCCAACCTTAAGGAAAACTACGTGTAAACCAAGATGTTTGGTCCACGTGAGTTATGGAACAATTAGATTTACGGACAAGGTTAACTAAGGGATCGGTACCAAGACGTCTGTACTTCTCCTCCAGAGACTATAGAGTTTAGGAATGACTACACATCTATTCTTCTCTGTCGAGCGATTTGATTTCTTAATGCTAATAGGACTTCTACTATGTTCTTTCACATATGGCTGGAACACGTGCTTCTTTATCCGCCGATCAGTAGCCCGGTCCCTGGGTGACAGCTCTTACGAGAGGCATAGGACGAGGTCGAGGCAGGGGCAGGTCTCAGCCTAGAGCAGCAGCACCAGTGGCGGAGTCTCATATAGAGTTTGATGATGAGGTTCCACCCAAACTGTGCCAATAGGACCAGCTCAGGAAACATAGGGGTTCATTGTTGCCCTAGTACTCGAGGATGGTTCGTCTAGTGGGCTTTATGGAGAGTATTGCCCAGGCAGGCTTACTTCCTGTAGCATCAACCGTCTCTCAGGCTGGGGGAGGAGCATAGACTCCCGCTTCCCCTCATTCCAGAGTAGATGGCTCCACATTTTTCAGACTTCAGCGGATCAGCTAGTTGGAGTAGTTCAGCCGGACATGACAGCTCAGACCGGTGATGGAGCAACTATGTTTGCTGATACTTTGTGGAGATTGGACAGGTTCACCAAGCTTTTCACTACTACCTATGACGGTACATCTTCAGAGATCCCATGACTATTTGGACAGTTGTCATGAGGTTCTACTGAACATGGGGATAGTAGAGACCAATGGGTCGACTTTGGTGCTTTTTGTCTGTCAGATTCCGACAAAACTTGGTGGATGGATTATTGTTTAGCTAGACCAGCTGGGTCGCCTTCTTTGACTTGGGATCAGTTCTCTCAGTTATTTATGGAGAAATTTCTTCCAATTACTCAGAATGAGGACTATCTGAGGCAATTTGAGCGTCTCTAGCAGGGTTCTGTGACCGTCACTTAGCACAAGAACATATTTATTACCTTGGCCCGTCATGCTCTTATTATACTTTCCACCGAGAGAGATGGGATGTGGATGTTTTTAGAGGGACTAGCTCAGCCTATCAAATTGCAGATGGATAAGGAGACATGGAGTAAGATTTCTTTTAATGATGCAGGCAATGTGGCCAGATGAGTTGAGATGATTCTATTACAAGGGAGTGGTCAGGGGTCTGACAAGAGGTGCCGTCATTCTGGCAGGTTCAATGGTGCCTCATTTGGCGGCAGGGATTCTTTTGGTAGGGGCCATCCTCCCAAGCTGTTTCATTCAACACTTTAGGCTTCTCACGGTGCTCCAAGTGGTTGTGGTTCTTATATGGCATTATTCTGATCAGCAATCTTACATTACACCACAAGCTCCTATTAGTGCACTTCCATTCCAGAGTTATCACGGTGTTTACTCATGCTGCCAGGGTCAGTTTCAGGGTCAGTAGTCTCAGCAGTTGAAATCTTGTTATACATGTGGTGATCCGAGGCATATTACTAGATTTTTTCTCTCGAGCATCGAGAAGTCATCAGGGTTTTCATGCCATGGTTCCTGCCACGAGGTGTTCCACCATGCGCTCAGCCAACTACAGGTAAAGGTCGAGGTGTTAGAGGTGGATGTCAGGAAGCTAGAGGTGGAGGTGAGACAACTAAAGGTGGAGGCCAGCCGACAGAAGGCCATCCTCGAGATGTAGTTAAGAGTGGTGGGGCCCAGCCACAATATTATGTTATTCCAACCAGACCTGAAGTTGAGGCCTTCGATATAATTATTATAGGTACGATTTTAGTTTTGCAGTAAAAATGCTCTAGTTCTAGGCAGAACTTTATTATAAATTAGAATTTGTATTAAGTTAAATTGTTAAATTTTGTTCTTCCGTATTTTTGTTCTGCTGTTGTTCTTATATTAATTGGTAAATTATTAAAAGATAAGTAAAAATGTTAAATAATTAAAAATATTGATTTACCTAGCGGGTTTTGATATTAAATGTTGTCGGGATCTCAATAATAGGTAATTCGGATCAAAGATGTTTGGTCCACGTGGGTTCAAAGTAAACTTTAGAGGAAGGAAAAATACAAAGGACGATGAGGAAAGAAGGTTACCTGATCAAGTGGGAATAAGGCTGCTGTTGCAGAACATGTATGTGCACTGACCAAGAAGAAAGACAGTCTGTGGATTAAATGGCTGCATACTTTCTATATAAAAAACTACAGTATTGACGACATGCCAATTCCTAAATCTGCTGCTTGGGCAATAAGGAAGATCTTTGAGCCGAGAGAGTTGATAAAAGGCATTGCAGATCTTCAAGGTAATCTGGACAGTCGACTACTTCAGCTACAGAGGGGAGATTCTTTCAGGATTAAGAAATTATACAGGTTCCAACACCCTCAATACCACAAGGTCCAGTGGACGAGCATCATACTGCAGGCTCAGTTACATCCTAGATACAAGTTCATATTGTGGCTTGCTTTGCATAAGAGGCTGGCAACAATGGACCGACTCTAGTCTCTAGGAACTACACATTCTGATTCCACAGGAGTGTACTTTCTGTGGACTGTCTCGTGAGACTCTTGATCAGTACTTCGATTTCTCGCAGACTAAAGCACTTTGGAGTCGGCTCCTAAACTGGTTGGGTTATAAACGACCCATTTCTAACTGGAACAATGAATGTGAATGGGTTAGTAAACTAGCAAGAAAAAGAACTGGTATAGCAGAAATCACTGCCTGTTTGTTTGGGATCTTGGTGACAGTGATATGGAGAGAGCGAAACAAACAGAGATTCCAAGGAGGGAAAATGTTGTGCAATAATGTCTGTAAGGAAATAGCCATTCACCTACACTTAAAAGGAGCTTCAGTTCACAAATGGAAGGCTGCACTGTTAAGCTTAGACCATTACCTTTAGGAATGTTGTTAGATTGTTTGACACACATACTATCACATAGTGAGATAGCAATAATTTTGTCATCTGATAGTAGGTGTAGTGTTTGTTTAGATTGGGAGTATAGATGGTCAGCATCTTGTTTATATTTGTACAGTTTTTTTATGGAATGAAATAGAAAATCTGTTTATTAAAAAAAAAGCTTTTTTTCTTTTTAGTTTTTACGTCCACACTTCTCTAATTTTTCTTTTCTTTTTCCTTCACTTCCCACGTGAATTCCACTCATGTCCCCTAATCTCCACTCCTTAGACCCCACATTTATCTACCCCTTTCCTTAGCCTTATCTCTACTCATATTTGATTTTGGCTTTGGCTTCATAACAACTCTATTTTTTCTCATCTCAAAGTATATGTACCGTGTCAATAGTTATATTAATAATAAATTCAATATAATTTTTTAAGTGAAAATTATGAAGAATGGTACATATATAACTTTAGTTTTATCTTGCCAAAGCAAAAAAGGTATTTTTAATAGATCTTTGGCTCAAACAAAGTGTAGTCATAACAGTAAAAAAGGAAGGACACAGCCCTAGCATTTGTCCAACCAATCATTCCACTGGCATCTCACATTCGCGCGGCTGTTTGGCTATCGCTAGTTGTAGATAGGTTAGTGTTAATAGATTATTGGCTCCATTTGTTATTTCCTTCTACGATATAGGATAATTCAGTATATTAAGCTCTTGTTATATGCGAGTTCATTGAAAGAGACAAATCACCAAAGTCTATTTTATATAATTTTATTCTATATTTTTGTAGTGATTGTTTCAATAGCTTGAATTCATGATCTATTGATCATATAACAATAACTTTATTGATTACGCTAAGGCTCACTTTTATAATTACAATAATATTTTTACAAATAGAATAGAAAAATCATTAAAAAAAATCAATAACAACAGCATGAACAATATATATATATATATATATATATATATATATATATATATATAAAACTAAGCAAAGCCAGTAAGCCAGGCCTTATGTTATCGTTCCATCATCTCCATACGTATTTCATCAAACCACTAATTTTGATATAATTTATGCATTACTATGATTAAAAGATATAATTTAATATGTTTTTCGTTTTAGTTTATGTGAATTTATTTTCTTTTTGGTCTGTACAAAAAAAAATGAATCCTTTCTAAATTTATAAATAATTTAGCTTAAACTTATAATTCTATTTTTAGTGAGAAGTTTTTCTAACTACACAAATACTCTTGGGCCCTTTTTGATTTGTTTAGGAACATAAATTCCAAAATTCTTTAATTAAATTATGTGCCCAATCAAATAAGTTCACATAAATTAAAACAAAAAGATTATTATTTATTTCAAATCAAGTCGGTATAATTTTTCATAAAATGTTTCGTACCATTAAAATGTCATAATACCTTATATGAAAATTTGTTCTCTCAAATATTTAATATGCGACTTTATTCCAAGCTATGTTCATACAAACAAAAGTAAAAGTACCCACTAATTTGACTATATCTTGAAGCATTCATTGAAGAAAAAGTTAGTCTACATCTTTGGTGGACATTTTGTTCCAAGTTCATTGGCTTAGAGTGGTTCTCTTGTCACAATTGCTCCTACAAACATATTGAGAATGTAATTATTTGAAACAGACTTTTGGAACATAGAGGTAGATGGTTCCATAACCTTGGATGGGGACATTTTTTTTTTTTTTATAAACAATTGTTATGTTCGGGATAATTTACGTGTACTATACTTAATTTTATTAGAGTATTATTATTTTTTATCAGTATAAATATCGGGCAATTTTATTTGTTTAGAAGCAGAGACGCAAGTCGAACTACGGGTTCGATTAAACCAAATAGTTTTTGCTCAAATAATTTATTTGCTATTTTAAAAAATTAAATGTGTACAGACATTAAATTCAAACTCAGCCACTAACACTTGAAGTCGTCGTTCTAAAATCTAAAATACACGAGGTTGAAATCTTGGCTCTAATACTTGAAGTCTTCGTTCTAAAATTTAGAACACATAAAGTTAAAATTTTGGCTCAATCACTAATATTTGTAGTCGTTGTTCTAAACATATAAGGTTAAAATCTTGGCTCAATCACTAACACTTGAAGTTGTCGTTCTAAACACATAAGTTTAATATCTTAACTTCACTTCTGTATTCGTTAGGACTTAGTGAAAACGTGAAGATTTAGCTGAAGAACATAAAGAATACAGTGAGAGAAAGAAGAGAGAGAAAGAGAGTAGTTGAGAGAACTCTCCAGAACCTCGAGAGAGTCCACCAAGGAAAATGAACTATTGATTACAAAAAATCTGTACAAGTGTATATACACATTACAATAGTCTTGGGTCGGGTCAGACGGCCCAAGATGAAAATAAAATCGGGCTCAGATATTCACAGCCCAACAGCAATAATCATCACAGCCCAACTACAATGCTCACCCATATATAAAATGCATACCATGAACATACAATAAATATACAGTGAATATAGAGCTCTATGTCATTTATGCTTGGGTTTGGAAGCCATATAATCCTTCATCTCAACACTCCCCCTCAAGTTGGAGGGGGAAACCACCTGAAACTTGAGCAGCAAAGGATGAAGCACAGTGCCAGGCAAAGGCTTGGCCAGGAGGTCAGCCAGTTGACGAGAAGTAGGAACATGAAACAGCTGGATGAGGCCATTCTGGAGCTGATCGCGAACAAAATGACAATCCACTTCAATGTGTTTATTCCTTTCATGAAAAACAGGATTCTTAGCTATGTGAATAGCAGCCTGACTATCACAAAACACAGAAAAGAGAAGCGAAATAGAAACCCCAAGATCAAGTAATAAACGAGACAGCCAAGACAATTCTGCAACAACCTTACTGAGGGCCCTATATTCAGCCTCAGCAGAAGACAAAGAAACAACTGGTTGCTTCTTAGATTTCCAACTAATCAGGCAACCACCCAGAATAATCCAAAACTCAGTAACAGATCTCCTTGTATCAGGGCAGGCAGCCCAGTCACTATCAGAATAACCAACAACAGAGAAATCATTGCTGTTAGAATAAAAGACACCCATAGAGGAGGTACCTTTAAGATATCTTAACACATGGAGGGCAGCAGTCATATGTGGAAGTTTGGGACATTTCAGAAATTGACTCAGATGTTGCACAGCAAAAAAGATGTCAGGCCTAGTATGAGTCAGAAATAAGAGCTTACAACAAGGCTTACTGATCAGGACAAGATAAAAGGCCACCAGAATCAGCATGAAGTTTGGCATTAATGTCCAAAGGACATACAACAGAAGAGACACTAGCACAGTCAAACTGATGCAGTAGGTCAGAGATATATTTATGCTGATTAAGGATCATCCCACCAGGAATAACTGACATCTCTATGCCTAAAAAATAATGCAAAGACCCTAGGTCCTTTATTTTAAACTGATTATCCAGAAACAGTTTCAGGGCACAAATTTCATCACTGTCATCCCCAGTAAGAATAATATCATCCACATAGACTGCTACAATCACAAGGGACCCGGTGTACCTTTGATGGATAGAGAATAATCATTCAAAGAGTGTCTATAACCTCTGGAATGGAGGGCATAAGACAATTTGGCATACCATTATCTGGATGCCTGTCTCATCCCATACAGGGATTTATTCAATTTGCAAACAAGGGGATGAGAGGTAGAGGAGGCAGAAACAGAAGCAGGAGCAGAAATTGTCAAACCTGGAGGGAGCTTCATATAAACCTCCTAATCCAAATCACCATGTAAGAAAGCATTATTAACATCTAGTTGAAATAAATTCCGATGATTTTTGACAGCCACGGCAATAAGACACTTAACATTGCACATTTTAACCACAGAAGAAAAAGTGTCAGTGAAATCAATACCTTCAACCTGAGTATCACCTCTAATAACAAGTCTAGCTTTATACCTTTCAACACTGCCATCAGCCTTGTATTTGATTTTATAAACCCATTTGCAGCCAATGGGTTTCTTACCAGGAGGAAGAGGAACAACATCCCAAGTATGGTTTGTATCCAAAGCAGCAAACTCCTTTCTCATGGCATCCTGCCATGCTAGAATAGATGCAGCTTGAGAGTAATATAGAGGTTCAGATTCCAAAGAAGAGGAAGAGGATCCAGAAAAAGGCAGGAAGTTGACAGACATAATCCTTAAGGTAAGAGGGAGGATTATGCTGTCTTTCAGATTTTTTGGGAGCAGGAATAGAAGGGGAAGAGGCCAAAGCAGGAGGAGAGATACCAGGATTTAAAGAAGGAATGGGAGCTGGATCAGTGGAGTTTTCTACAGGTGGAACAAAAGGAAAGGATGAAGGAGAAGGATGAACAGAAGATGATGCAGTCTTAAAGGGAAAACAGGTTTCATTGAATATAACATCCCTGGAAATAAAACATTTCTTGGAAGTAAGATCATACAATTTATAGCCCTTTTTGGGAAAGGGATACCCCAGGAAAACACAAGAAATGGCTCTTGGCCTTAACTTGTCCCATTGAGGAATTGGGACAGTAGCATAGGCAAGGCACCCAAATGCTCTCAAATGAGAATAGGTTGGAGCTTTCCCATACAAAAATTCATTAGGAGACTTATTGTGAAGCAATCTAGATGGTATTCTGTTAAGGAGGTAAGTGGCAGTCAACAAACAGTCCCCCCAGAAAGACACGTGTAGTACAGATTGGAAAAGTAAAGCTCTACATGTTTCAAGTAGGGTTCTATGCTTTCTTTCAACAACACCATTCTGTTGAGGAGAATGAGGGCAGGTGGTTTGATGAATAATCCCTTGGCTACTAAAGAAAGATACACCCTCATTGCTAGACCCCAATTCTAAAGCATTGTCACTTCTAACACTCTTAACCACATCATTAAATTGGGTTTAAACCAAACACAGGAATGACTTAAGCAAAGAAAGAGCATTGCATTTAGATCCCATTAAGTGTGTCCAGGTTGCCCTAGAGAAGTCATCAACTATTGTAAGGAAATATCTACAACCAGAAGAAGTAGGAGTATGATAAGGCCCCCAAGTATCCACATGAATTAATTGAAAAGGTCTAGAGGTGCTTATAGAACTATCAGAAAAGGGGAGTCAAGTCTGTCTTGCCATAGGACAAAAAGAACAGGGGAAAGGTTGTTTAGAAGCAAATGGAAAAGACAAACCAGAAATGTGTTTTATATTTGTAAATGAAGTATGGGCAAGCCTTAAATGCCAAATGTAATTCATGTCAGTTGTAACAACATTATTACAGATGGAACCATGTACATTGGAGGGCAAGGTAACAACCTTGTTATCAGACAAAATGTCATCATTACAAGAAGCAGACACAGAACATACAGAAGTAGATGAACAACTAATAGAGGAAGAAGGGGAAGGTGGAACCTAAGCCAGTTTATATAAGCCAGCATCTTCTCTACCAAGATCCAGAGGCCTCCTCAGAGAAGGGTCCTGTATCATGTGGAGGAAGCATGAATTTTCAGTGAACAAAACTACACAATGCAACTGTTTCACTAACTTGTGGACAGAAATCAAGTTGTGTTTAAAGGAAGGAACCAGCAACACATTGTGAAGGGTAATGAATGGAGTTAGTGCAAAAGAACCTGTGCATGTCACTTTCACTTTATAGCCATTAGGAAGAGTTACAAGATAAGGCATAGTTAAAGGTGTGATGTTAAAGAGTAAATGTTTATCATGTGTCATATGATTAGATGCACCTGAATATATGATCCAGGTGACAGAATTAATATGGGTAAGCATGCAGAGTTTGGAATCAGAAATAGGGCTCTCAGTTAGCATAGTACCAGCAAAGTTAGCAGCATACATGGGAGGAGGAGTCTGAGCAGTGGAGTCCCCTAACTGGGTCTGTTGTAATAAGCTCATCAATTGATCATACTGTTGTCTGCTCAACCCTGGTATCACAGAACTCTGGCCATCTATGTTTGTAACAGATTGATGGCGTTCAGGAGGATTCCCTTGGGGAACAGACACATGTCCTTTAGAAGGAGGGAAATCCACACCAGCAGTAAGATAAGCAGCACCAGTTCTCCTCCCCTTGTTAAATGTTGTACTTTGTGGATACCAATGAATCTTGAAACACTTATCAATTAAGTGCCCGGATTTTTTTGCAGTATCTACAGAATAAAGGCCCTCTAGCTTGGTCAAAATTGACTCTTTGTCTTAAAGGAGGAGAAGGATTAAGCATTGTGGCCTTATTGAATCCAACTGAATGTCTATTAGTATGGACATTGAAAGACATAGAGTCTGGATTAAACTGAGAAGGGGACTGGTCTTGTCTCTGCTTCTCATCATTGAGGACCATATTATAGACACTGTCAAGGGTTGGAGGTGGCTGCATCATCAATAGGTTACTCCTTAACTCCATGTATGCTTCATTAAGGCCCATTAGAAACTAAAATACCTTATTTTCATTATTTTCCTGTATTATACCATCTTTGGCAGAACAAACACATCTTTGCCCATGATAGGCACACATTGATTCTAATTCATCGCACAGACCCTTGAGCTTATTAAAATATGAAGCTACATCTAGGGACCCTTGAGAGGTGTGAGAAAGCTCTTTTTCAATTCAAAAATTTTGGTCCTGTTTGCAGTGCCATATCTGGCCTGAAGTTGGGACCATATACTCTGTGCAGTATCAGAATACTGCACACTTTCAGCAATTTAAGGGGAGAGGGAGGCAGTTAACCAGGAAATCATCATATTATTGCATCTGTCCCATAACCTTTGCTGAGTCACATTAGTGACTGGCCGGGAACATGTGCCATCAACAAAACCAATTTTGTTTTTAGCATATAACGCGACAATCATTTTCCTCCTCCAACCCCCATAACCACTGCTCGAGAAGGGAGTGGACACAAGAGAGACCCAGGAACATCAGAGGAGTAAACAATAAGGGGGATGGTAGAGTCCACTGAGGAGGTACTAGCATTCGTATTAGAAGCCATGATTAATGAACCAGTTTGAAAAGAAAACAGTCTCGGTAAGCAAAATATAACGGAACCATAGTTCGCATACAAAGCATACAATACTCAAAATAAGGACAGAGTTACCCTCCTTCTTCACGACCGGAGAAGATCGGCCTTCAATCAACAGATAAAACCCTAGGTCCAACACCGGAAACCGTAGGTTCTGAAACTCACCAGAATAAGGTCACAGACGTCGGAAAGTTACCCAAAACGTCTATCAAGCGAAGACAAAGTCATCGGATAACATCAAAGCTCTAGGTGAGGTGAGGTAACTCAACCCCAAAAGCTAGCTTATGAGGTGAGGATTGCCCAAACCATATAAGGAGACCAAGGACCTCAAATCCCTCCGATGTGGGACAACTCAACACCCCCCTCATGCCCAGATCTCTGGAGCGTGGACAACATACATGGGGGCCCAACATCGGTAACAATATTTTGGGATGAGCCTGGCTCTGATACCATGAAAACGTGAAGATTAAGCTGAAGAACATGAAGAATACAGTGAGAGAAAGAAGAGAGAGAAAGAGAGTAGTTGAGAGAACTCTCCAGAACCTCGAGAGAGTCCACCAAGGAAAATGAACTATTGATTACAAAATATCTGTACAAGTGTATATACACATTACAATAGTCTTGGGTCGGGTCAGACGGCCCAAGATGAAAATAAAATCGGGCTCAGATATTCACAGCCCAACAGCAACAATCATCACAGCCCAACTACAATGCTCACCCATATATACAATGTATACCATGAACATATAATAAATATACAGTGAATATAGAGCTCTATATCATTTATGCTTGGGTTTGGAAGCCATATAATCCTTCGTCTCAACACTTAGACAAAAAGAATTACTTAATTTTCTTACTTTTACCGAAACTTGAATCTAAATTTAATATTTTAAATTTACTTTATTAATCGCTAGTAGAACTTTTTTTTTTCCTCACTAACCAACTTCATTTTCAAGTCTTATAGACAATTATTCAAATCACAGTGACCCTGTCCCTATAGTAACTTTCTTGATCCACTCGTCAATATCAACGAATAATTGATTTTTATTCCGTATAACTAATAATGATGGAAAAAAGAATAACGATTTAATTGACATACTTTCTGATAAGAATTGTCAGCAAAGTATACTATGAAAACACATCATTTACAAATAATGCAAATTTTAATGTTTTATGTGCCACTCTCCCCACTCTATTTTACCTTGAGGCGTTCGGTTGTCAAGTATATGAGAGCCTAGTTTTGTGTAAATTTTTACCTAAATTCCTAACAAATTTGAAATAAAATTTATATATTTAAATATTATATGTAAAGTATATTAAAATTTCATATAATAAATAATTCGAATTATTAAAAAAAGAGTTTGAAAAAATCACAGTAGTGCCTTAGATTATTAGAGTTCGACTCTTTTATTAGTAGTGTCACGATAAAATGTAAAAGAAGGAGCAACTAGAATTACATGCGACTTAATAAATAAAATTGGTTAGTTTTATAGAAACAATAACAATAACAACACATTCAATGTATTTTTATCAATATGATCTGAGAAGAATAATGTATACAGACTTTATCTTTTACCTGCGAAGAAACTATTTTTGATTAGTTTTACAAATATTAGGATGCGAACTTTTTTCATATAAATGCAAAAATACTACCTACAACAAACTAATCCAAAGAAATATTAATTATTTTTACTAGAAACAATAAAGGCCATGAATATGACTTCATGTCTAATCCTTTTTTAATCTTGATGAGGTAAATGGAAATTGGGTCTTTTGCACAAATATAAGAGGGGCCAATATTTCAAGTGGGCAATGAATTTGGGATGTTGTGACAAACAATTCAAGTGTCTACAGCAATCATGTATAATGAGCATTGAGCATTTCCATTCATGAATTATAACCTTTTGCCAATGAATTATAACCTTTTGCCAATCTTCTATTTAGGTAAAAATGTTTTTTCCCAAAGTTAATATATTTGGTTAAATTTTTAAAAGGAAAAAAATTTCGAACTAGAAGCAAAAACAGTTTTTGATATAGTCTCTATTGTTTAATGAACACACTTTCTTCTCCAAGTTCTCTCGGCGCATGTTAAGCAAACGTGCGTCGTCGTTTCCATGGCTGGAAAGAAAGCTCACGGACGTCCTAGGAAATAATAAATTCGTGTAAATGATAAAATTCCTAAGATCAACACCTTAGAAAGGAGTGCAACAAAGTTCATGGAAACCGTCTTTGGAGCATCGAAGGTGATTGGCTTTCTAGAGCATTGAAGGTGATTGGATTTGTACTTCCACCACAAATCTACCGTGGAGAAGCTTCAGGATAAGCTAAACAACAGCAGAAACAAGAAAAATCAGAGCCCAATCCCTATGCATGTTGATTTACGAGGAAGCATCACACCACCAGCAACTCGAGAAGTTACTGTTCCATTGAGCAAAGAACAGGAAAATACAGCTAAAACTCCAGCTGAAATTACTGTTCCATTGATGAATAAAGAGCAAAAGCAAGCTACCTCTATAGAGTCTACCTGGGCTAATATACACACTCGCAATAGATCTGCAGCAAATGGTATAACACTGACTTACATTATCCCTGGAATTGTAGAAGGAAATTTAGTAGCTAAACTAGAGAAATCAGAAATTGAGCAGGAAAATATGAAATGGAAGAATGCCTTGATAGTCTATGTCTTGGGTGAAAAATCAGGATATAACTATATGAAAAGGTACATCAATCATATGTGGAACATGGTTTCCATGCAGATCTGTTCTATCATGATGAGGGATATTATCTTGTGAGATTTCAATATTTGGACGAAATGAAGGAAATCATGTGTACTGGTCCTTATACGGTGAATGGAAGACCAATGATAATGAAACACTCGTATCTATACTTTGATTTTGCAGCAGAATTCTTGACAGATATTTCACTATGGGTAAGATTCCCAAAGCTTTCCATGGATTGCTGGAGTGAGGACTCACTGAGCAGAATAGCAAGTACAGTAGGGATCCCTATGTTTGTAGATGCGTGTACTGCTAAACAGACAAGAATCTCCTATGCTAGAATTCTGATAGAAGTGAATGTTATAAAGTCTCTGCCAACTAGTATCCCAGTCATGAATGATGAAGGGGATGATATTTGAACAAGCAGTTGAGTATGATTAGAAACCTGAGTTTTGTGAAAAATGTTTAAAGGCAGGGCATAATTACAGTAGAATCCCAAAGGAAAGTGATAAACAAATTCCTTAGTCCAGGAATAGGAAGCCATCACTAGTAAAATAAATATGGAGAACAAAGGATCCAACAAAAGTTACAATAGATGAAGTGAACTGGAACAAGGTGAAGAAGCCAGCAAGGAAGTGAATGTTTCTAAGCTAACTGAAAGTAAGGAAGATCAAAAAAAAGAAGAGGGAGCAATAAAAACAAGCAGGCAAGTGGATAAAGGGAAAATGAAGGCAGATGACACTCAAATGACCTATGCCAAAGCAACAATGTCCATAGTGAAACAAAGGCCTCAAACAAGCTAGAGTACAGCTGTGATAGCAATCTTAAACCACCTAATATAGGTGGGCAATCTCAACATTGACATGTCATAGATGGTACGGAATATAACAGGTACCAGCAAGAGATACAAACAAAAGGAGTTGGGTACCTATATAAAAGAGAATAATATAAAGCTAGTGGGTCTAGTGGAAACTAGGGTAAGAAGGAAAAAGTGGTTCAGATTTAACAGTTAATGACACCTGTATGGCAAGTTCAATATAACTATGAATATGCAATAAATGGGAGAATTTGGATTCTTTGGGATTCTCAGAGTTATGACATTACAGTGTTAGGGAAATCTGCTCAAATAATTCACTACAGAGTTGTAAGAAGGCATAATAATATAAACTGTCTCATGCCAGTAGTATATGGATTTAATACAACAAAAGACAGGAAAACTTTATGGTAGCAATCGAAGGCTGATGCACCTAAGAACACAGAACCTTGGATTATCTAGGGTGATTTTAAATTTGTCTTAACAATTCAAGACAGAATCTGTGGGAAAGTAGTTACAAGGAATGAAATACAAGACTTCAATGAATGTATACAAACCTTGAATTTACATGAACTAACTTGGAGGGGAGACTACAATACATGGTCAAATAAATAGCAAGGAACATATAGAGTATATAGCAGGATTGATAGAGTTCTAGGGAATAATGAATGGATGCAAGAGTATGGGCATATGGAAACAGAAAATAGACTCCCACTTATTCCAGATCATGCTCCAATGGTTATCTCTATCAGAAGGCAAGTACCAAATCGCAAGATCCCGTTCAGATTATTCAATGTATGCAGAATATCCAAGATTTGTGCAACTGGAAGAAGAAGTATGGCAAGAGAAGCATGATCATGACTCTATGAAGAATATATGACAAAAGTTGAAGATTCTAAAACCTTTGCTGAAGCAGCTCAACTATAGTGAATTCAAGGCCATCGCAGATAAGCTGGAATCAGCTAGGAGTTTGCTACAGGATATTCAAGCTCAAATATCAAAAGGTTATTCAGATAAACTAGCTACTTGAGGAAAAACAAGCTCAAGAATATTTGGAGAAATGGTCCTTAATAGAAGAAAGCATACTTCAATAGAAGGCTAGAGCTACATGGCTAAGACTTGGAGATGTTAATTCTAAATACTTTTCAGCATTACTGAAGGAAAAAAAGCAAAGGAAAGTGATCACAGAGTTACAAGATAGCTTTAGAAACAAATTAACTGGCCAGCTGTCACACCTCCTTTTTACACGCCTACCCTGAAGGATAAATGTATAAGGGAGTTTTTTCATTTAAAGTGACATTTATCAAAATGAGATTATTTATTTAATTTAGAGTAACCACTTGGGATAGGTTTGGTTTTTGGTATCCCAAGTCGCCGATTTATCTTGAATCCTAAATCGAGAAAATTTTCGATTTTCCGATTGAAGTCGACGAATCATAAATTATTGAGTAAGGAATTCTGTTAACCCGAGTGAATGTGTTTGGCACCCTCGGATTCTGTGATTTTAGTAAGGTCGCTTAAACTATCATATTTGGATAGTTATCTGATTTTAGATATGTTTATCCTAAGATGCAATTTAAAATTACTTACCGCTTTTAATCGAATTTTGGGGAAGATTGCAACAATGTTAAAATGTGTCTCGAATCACGTCACATAAATGCACCCGTGATTTTTGACATACTTTAACACCGTTGAAATTTGGATTTGGGTCACATAAATGCACACCCGAACTTAAGAAGATAATTTTATTAAAAGCGTGCCTAAAGCGACTGACGTATTATTAACTTTGCAGGAGACTATAAAAATTTATTAAATGTTGTCTCCCGATTTCCTATGTATTTTAATGAAGTATTTAAAGATGGCCATGCAATTTATGAATTTTGTTTGGTGCGGTGCACCTCATTTTATTTTAAGGCTATCCTAAGAGGAACTATTATTCTCTACTAAAAATTGTCTCTAAAGGCCTAATTAATTTAGCGTTATAAATCAACTACTATTCAAAAAATTGGGCCTCAAGTATTCTGGGCTTTCAAAACCAGCCCATGGACCTGACACGTTACTTCAGTCTTATTCACATGGGTCACGTAAGCTTGGGCCACAATCACAGGCCCAATTCTAGGAATCAGATAAAACCTTAGGCAAATCAGGTCCAAATATTAATGACAAAACTGAAACAATCAACATCAAATTCTGGAATCCTACTATACTGAGACCAACATGCTGGAATTAATATTGATAAAGCCATTTTCTGCTGAAAACTTGAACTTAGACCTGGCATTCAAATTAATAGACACATCTATTTCATGAGTCACAAGCACACCTGCTCATTTTAAAATCTGCCTTCGAATTAATCACACAGGAACTTAAGCATCAACTTAACTAAATTAAATCTAAACACTACTAAACACAATACTCATGTGATCATCAAAAGGAATAAAATCAGTCCAATAATCTTATGTAATCCAAAATAGTCCAAACAGTCCTATTAGTTACAAACGA
This sequence comes from Nicotiana benthamiana, assembly GCA_034376525.1. Lineage (NCBI taxonomy): Eukaryota > Viridiplantae > Streptophyta > Magnoliopsida > Solanales > Solanaceae > Nicotiana > Nicotiana benthamiana. Next base: position 36,854,932 of record CM067335.1, on the reverse strand, counting down.
CAATCTACTGAAACTCTGGTAATTATATGAAATGAAAATACAAATGAACCATGCTGCATTTTGTTTCACTTCCAGAATTGTGAGATCTACATGGTGTGTACATGGAAATTGACACAAATGAAGTACAACTGGAGTCAGCTAGGTAGTCAACAGCACGCATCAGCAATCAGATTGATTTTTTAAAATCCAGAAAACACAGTCAAGCAGTTGAGGAATTGATTTCAAGTAGCAGAACCAGTGAAAAACCAAAAATCAACTTGAATAACCCAAACTTGACTTGAGATAAACCCAATAACTTCTGAAATCTCAATTACCCAAAACAAACAGAATTATCAAGCCATTTTCAACCCTATAAGCTGGAAATTTGAATTAACAGCTGGAAATCAGAAATACCCTAAGAGACTTCAATGGATTAGTGATTTTTTGAAGTTTTTGTTGCATGAAATCTTTCATGACTTTGCAGTATTTCTGAGGCTATTTGTTTTTTTTTTTTGAATATTTTCTCTCACTAGACTTCTAGGAACTTGTGTGGATTTTTTCAGATTTTTCCAAATCTTGTTAAAACAAGGCAATGGGCATGCCTTTTATAGGCAAAGCCTAGGGCAACATTTATATTCTATTTTACACCTTTAGTCCCTCTTTTATTTTTAGATTTTAGCCAATTAGTCCCTAATTTTATGCCTTGTTGGCCAAGTAATACTGCTAACTTTCTAAATTTCCAATTAAAACCTAATCTAAAGTGTTCTAGGGAGTTCCAAATTCCTGTTACTGCAAGATTCTTATTTTGAAGTACCTATACTACCCTTAATTGGTCCTACAATTACTAACCTATGTCAAACTGAACCCCAACCCTTTTAACTTGGTCAAAAATTGACCATGGTTAATTAACAAACCTGGAAATCATTCACCTATAACCAAACAAGGCCTAATCACCAAAATCCCTAAAATTAACTACCAAATCTATCTAATTCTAATCAGAACTGGAAATTAATTCCAATTAATACTATGTCTAAATGCTAATTCAACCAAAAGCAAATGAATAGAAGAAATATGCAAATAAAAAGAAAGAACAAAGAAATAAGAACAAAAAGGATCGGAAACTCACTGCTCTGTCGTGACTGAATTGACTTTGAGTTTGATCCTCAACTAATATTATCTGTTTATTTTGCCAAAATAAACCCATAATATTAACTGAGGATCAATTTTGGGACACATGAAAACCCGGCAAAGTAAACTTCCCCAATATCGAACCCTAGATCTAACAATCATGGGATTTCACTTGTATTTGAGGGGTTTTGTTTTGGGAATCAAGATAAAGGGGTTCATGAGACCATAGGGTACCATTTTGGAGGGATTTGGAGGATGGTGGGATTTGGTCAAAGTTTTCAATTTCAAATTCGAGGAGCTTGGCTAATATTCGAGGGTTGTAGCTCACAGATTTAGGAAGAGAGGGGTTAAAATAATATAGGGTGTTAGTTTGGGGTCATTTGGCGTCGGCGCCACCGCAGGTGGCGGAGCAGCCATGGGTTCAACTCAATATTCGACGAGATTGGCCGGTTTCTGAAGGACACTAATAGCAGGGATGGAAAAAAGATGTTGAGGATGTAGGGTGTTGTAGTTTTGAGGGCCATCGGAGCATCGCTGCCGGCGGAGGCGATTTTCGGCCAGCGGCAGATGGCGGAGGGTGGTGGGAGACGGTAGTGTGTCACCCGCGTGTATTAGGGTTTGGGAAGACCGGGTATGAGGTCTCAATTTGGGGTGGGGGGTTTGAAACAGTTATATATGAATCGACCCTGGCTTTGACACCGTTAGATCAAGGAAAATGAGTGGCTATGATTAACTGGAAGCAAAACGACGTCGTTTTGGGAGGTGGGGTTTGGACCAGGTTTCCTGTGATGGATTGGGTCAGGTTGAAGGTGGGTTTGGGAGGGTTTATCCTTACAAAAATGGCCAAAATTGGTTTTTTTAACAGAGGCCACATTTTTAAATTCCCTTCTTTTCTTTTATTTACTTTAACTACTAATTTTGATTTTATTAAATACAAAATTAAACTAAAAAAATGACAAGGACCATGATTTAACTCTAAAATTGAACTAATTAATTTTCCTAAAATTAATCAAGTTCCAATTTAAAAGAAAATTAAAATGTAAAATCACTATTTTTTGTCATTTTCTTTTGTTTTTGGTAATATTAATTAACTAATAAAACTAAAATATGAAATTGAATCATAAATGCAAAGGTGCTATTTTTTGTATTTTTTTCATACGTATATCAATAAAAATGCACAGAAAATGCAAACAAACACACAATTATGCAATTAAATTCTACAAATCTCATAAAGAAATAAAGAAAATCCTAATTTTGAGACTTTTATAGGAGTAATTCAAGCTAGGCAAAAATCACATGCTCACCCTCTTTGCTGGGAGACACGAAGGGTTTTCGGGCAAAGATAAGTGAGCAATCATGAGAGATTTTTGCATGCTTGACACTGTGAGAAGCGCTTTGAAAAGCTTGACCCCACACTGCTTCAGAGATTGCCTACATATCCTCGGCTAAAGAGGAATCAGGTTAGTGTAGCTCAAAAGTGTTTAGTAGTTGGGACTACCGAAGTTGTGCTTTCACTGCTGATGCTGCTACTACTGCTTGTTGTCCTCTTTATTACACCAAAAAGGAAAATCAAAAGCTAAGCTAGCTATGCCTATCAGCTATGAGTTACAAGAATCCTATCTATAAATCTCTAGAAGCTTGATCTTGAGTCTTAGCTGCTTTTGTTGTGGACTCCGATCTGAATCTTGATGCTCGTAAGCTGTAGGTGCCAGCTTTTTTCCAGCATTTGAGCAGAGCGGGACCGGCGGAGCCTGTGATTTCAATCAAGTTTTGATCAGCTCACATCCATATTCGCTTCTGCGTTTGAATTCACTTATTTTGTTCTTTTTCTTCTTTTTCTTTATTTGGGTTGAGACTCATTCCTTCAATTGTCTCGGAACCTGTGCTTCGAGGCCAAACCTGCTCAAATAACAAACAGACAAACAAAATTTTCTGCACCAGCTTTGTACTAGGAAAATTTCATGAGTTATTTGTGACAAAAACTGAACTTTTCTTTTCTTTGTTTTTCATCCTCAAGAATTGTATTTTTCTATAATAGGATAAATTGGGACAAACTTCTATCGTGAAATGTTACCTCAGGGATTGGAGCCCTAATATTGACTAAAGGATAAAAATGCTCAACTGAGGGATTTGAGCCCTAATGTTGGCTAAAGGAGAACGCTCAACTCAGGGATTGGAGCCCTAATGTTGGCTAAGGTAAAAACACTCAACTCAGGGATTGGAGCCATAATGTTGGCTAAAGGAAAAGATTCTCAACTCAGGGATTGGATCCCTAATGTTGGATAAAGGAAAAATGCTCAACTCAGGGGTTGGAGCCCTGATGTCGGCTCAGGGAAATTCTCAACTCAGGGATTGGAGCCCTAATATTTTCTTAAGAAAAACACTTAACTCATGGATTTGAGCCCTAATGTCGGCTACGGAAAAATGTTCAACTCAGGGATTAGAGCCCTAATGTCGGCTAAGGAAAAATGTTCAACTCAGGGATTGGAGCCTAATGTTGGCTAAGGAAAAAACGCTCAACTTACGGATTGGAGCCCTATTGTTGGCTAAGGGAAACATGCTCAACTCCAGAATTGGAGTCCTAATGGTGGCTAAGGAAAAAACACTCAACTCAGAGATTGGAGCCCTAATGTTGGCTAAGGGAAATATGCTCAACGCAGGGATTGGAGCCCTAATGCTGGCTAAGGAAAACGCTCAACTCAGGGATTGGATATCTGATGTTGGCTAAGCAAAAAACTCAACTCAGGGATTGGAGCCCTAATGTCGGCAAAAGGAATAATGCTCAACTCAGGGATTGGAGCCCTAATGTTGGCTAAAGGAAACGTTAAACTCAAGGATTGGAGCACCAATGTTGGCTAAAGGAAAAACGCTCAATTCAGGGATTAGAGCCTTAATGTTGTCTAGAGGAAAAAAACCTCAACTCAAGGATTGGAGCCTTAATGATGGCTAAGGAGAACGCTCAACTTAGGGATCAGAGCCCTAATGTTGTCTAAGGAAAAACGCTCAACTCAAGGATTGGAGCCCTAATGTTGGCTAAAGAAAATGCTCAACTCAGGTATTGGAGCCCTAATGTTGGCTAAAGGTTGGTATTGGGAATTCTAAACTATCTTATTTAGGGTGTTCTTCTTTCGTTATCTTCTTTCTCCCTTTTTTATTTTGATAAGATGTAGGAAAGAACTTGGAGAAGCATCCCTGTTGCATTAATTATGTGCTGCGAAGCTGTCTTAGCACTTGCACATTTTCCTTTTGACTGCACCAGGTTTTTCCATTGTTGCTCGTAACCTGTTTCAATTTGCAACAACGAACAATTGTTAGTTTGAAACGGTGATTGGTTTTGTGGCCTTGATTGCTTGATCCCGGCCTAACTTCTGTTGAGAGCCTCTACAGCTCTCTGGTTTTGAAGATCATCTTCTCTTTCGAGCCAATGGCCTAAACCTTCAGGATTTCATGACAACTCACCCGCATAAGGCTCTGGATTTTCACTTTATTCTGCTCTTAGGACCGTTGTCTTTGGACATTCTTTCCTATTCCATATCTTTGATTCAAAAGCATCAACCATCATGGCCATTCATGATTGGCTTAATGCACTCGTTGAGGCTAGGTACCTTTCTTTAACTCTTGTCGGGCAGGCGCCTGTAAACCAGTCCTGCTACCTTTTCTTTGTAATAGTTTCGAATCAGAGTTAGACCAAGAGGGATTCAAGGAAAAATAAATAGAGATAAAGAGGATGAATTTAAATAGAAGCGTCCCTTTCGGGAAAAAGAAGGACTTATCTAGGGAATGCATGCAAGCTTCAAATGGACATGACATGCTTCTTGGACTGGATGCCCGACCCGCACAAACTTCCTTAACTTCTCGTAAGCTCATTGACTCGTGTTTCGAAACCAGGGAACCTAGCCAAAATTCTTTCAGTAATGGGGGTGTCCTTCTTTCAGCCGATGATGCCCTTTGCGGGTTTTCACCAATCGACCTCTCTCATTTCTATTCTCATTAGCGTCTGGTGGTGCTCTTTTTGAGTTTTCGCCTAATGGACTCTCTCATTTTCAATTTCTCTATTCTCATCGCCTTATGGTGCTCGTAGGGTTTCACCGATAAGATTCTCTCATTTTATTTATGTTTATTTGGACTGCATTGGATTCCAACAATGATGTTTTTCAACTCCCACACTTTTACCAATTGATCGGAAGGACTTGGATGATGTTTTGGGTAAATGCATTTTAGACTGAATTACAACTTTAGAACCATTTTGGTGGGCTTAGGACTGCGCCAATATATCATCTGGCCCAGTTTCATTTTTTGGTGGACTTTGGATTTTTATTTTGGTGTGATTGAACCCTAGAATGAGGTTGCCTACGTATCCTTTCGGAATCAAGTCAAACATAGTTCAATAGTGTTTCCTAAACTATTTTTGTTTTGTTTGTCATTATTATGTTTTTTTCATTTTTTCCTTTTGTCTTTTTTTTTTCTTTTGTTTTTCTTTTGTTTTTCTCTATTTTTGAATAAAATTCCCATGTTCCAAAGAGGGTGGCCAAAGAAGAGTAACTGGCTCAAATGGGTTTAGCAAGGGGTTGATTGTGTTTGGGTAGCGGGAATGAAAGCCTTCGTCATCTCAATCGTACTGAATTATTGCTACAGGGAGCCTAGACATAGTATCTTTTTACTGCATCGGCGTTCACGGCTACTTCGTGATCATCCCCTTCGATGTCGCCCAAATATAATGCTCCTTTCGGCAATATATTTATGATAATGTATGTGCCTTTCCAATTAGAAGAGAAGTTTCCTTTTGCTTCCTGATGGTGAGGAGGAATGCGCCTTAATACAAGTTGCCCCACCTCAAAATTCATGCAGCGTACTTTCTTGTTATAAGCACGGGCCATTCTTTGTTGGTACAACTGCCTGTGGCAGACCGCAACCATTCATTTTTCATCAATTAAGGCCAACTATTCTAGACGAGTCCTAACCCACTTAGTATCTTCAATCTCAACTTCAACAATTATCCGGAGAGATGAGATCTCCACCTCTGCAAGTATTACTACCTCAAATCCGTAGACCAAAAGATAGGGAGTTGCTCTGATTGATGTGCGCATGGTTGTGCGATACCCCAATAATGCAAAAGGTAGCTTCTCATGATATTGCCGGGAGCTTTGAATCATTCTTCTCAAAATCTTGATATTTTTGTTTGCTTCTTCGACATCACCATTGGCTTTGGGCCGGTAGGGTGTAGAGTTCTGATGCGTTATTTTGAATTGTTCGCATATCTCTCCCATCAATCAGCTGTTAAAATTTACAAAGTTTTCCGCCATGATAGTTGTTGGGATACCAAAACGACAACTCAGATTGGAATGCACAAAATCCACCACAGCTTTCTTGGTCACCGATTTAAGAGTGATGGCTTCAACCTATTTCGTGAAATAATCAATGGCAACCAGTATGAATCTACGCCCATTTGAGGCTTTCGGCTCGATCGTCCCAATAACGTCCATGCTCCATACTGCGAATGGCCTAGGTGCTGACATGGGATGTAGTTCTGTGGAGGTGCATGAATCAAATCGCCGTGCACCTGACACTGATAGCATTTCCGAACAAATCTAAAATAATCCCTTTCCATGGTTATCCAATAATAGCCTTCTCGGATGATTTTCTTTGCAAGGACATACCCATTCATGTGTGGTTCACAGACTCCTGCATGTACTTCATGCATGATTCGTCCAGCCTTTTCGGCGTCAACACATATTAATAAATTAAGGCCCGGGGTCCTTTTATACAAAACCTTACCGCTTAAAAAGAACCACTTGCTTGCAGTCTGATAGTCCTCTTTTGGTCCCCAGTGGCTTGCTCGAGATATTCTTAGTTTTTTCAGAAATATCTTGATATCATGGTACCATGGATGGATGTTTAGTTCTGCTTCAACTGCATTACAGTACCCATGCCTTCCCCTGATTTGGATTTCCAAGGGATCGATGTGGCCATTTCTTGGATAGGGAAACATCGAGGCTAAAGTGGCAAGTGCGTCAGCTAGCTCATTATGACAGCGAGGGATGTACCTGAATTCTACCATCTTAAACCGTTTGCTAAGTCTTCCACATGCTGTCAGTAAGGGATGAGTTTAACATCTCGAGTTTCCCATTCTCTTTGGGCTTGCCTGATGATTAAATCCGAATCCCCCATGATTAATAATTCTTCGTCATTTCGGTCAACTGCCATGCTCATACCCATAATGCAAGCTTCATACTCAATTGTATTGTTTGTGCAGAAGAATCGAAGTCGAGCGGTGGCTGGATAGTGCTGACCAATGGGTGAAATCAAAACTGCCCCAATTCCCACACCTTTTGAGTTGACCGCTCCATCAAAGAATAATTTCTAGGCAGAGGTATCTTCAGATATTTCTTCCACCGAGTTCACCTCTTCGTCTTGGTACTCATCATCACCCGGGTTTTCGGCTAAATGGCCTGTTAAGGCTTGGGCCTTCATTGCTGTACGAGTGACATAGACTATATCAAACTAGGTGAGCAAGATCTGCCATTTGGCTAACCTCCATGTAAGCATTGGCTTTTGAAATATGTACTTTAGAGGATCCATCCTGGATATGAGGTAGGTTGTGTAAGCCTACAAGTAATGCCTAAATTTCTGAGCAACCCAAGTTAGAGCGCAGCAAGTTCTTTCCAACAAAGTCTACTTGTCCTCACAGTTTGTGAATTTCTACTTAGGTAGTATATGGCCTGCTCTTTCTTTCCACTGATGTCGTGTTTCTCCAGAACGCAATCGAAGGAACTTTCCAAGACGGTCAGGTATAGGAACAGTGGCCTCCCTGGCTCAGGTGGAAACAAAATCAGCGGTTTGAAGAAGTAGTCTTTAATCTTATCGAAAGCCTTTTGACAGTCATCCGTCCATTTACCCGTTGCATCTTTCTTTAGCAATTTGAATATGGGCTCACATGTGGAAGTCAGCTGAGCGATGAATCGACTAATATAATTCAATCTCCCCAACAAGCTCATTACGTCCTTTTTGGTTTTTAGAGGAGGTAAATCTCAAATGGACTTTATCTTAGTCGGGTCTAATTCAATACCTCTCCGGCTAACTATGAATACCAGAAGTTTGCTTGACGGGACCCTGAACGCACATTTAGCTGGGTTCAATTTCAAATTGTATATGCGCAGCTGTTTAAAGAATTTCCTTAGATCTCGTACATGATCATCTTAAGTTTTGGACTTGATGATCACGTCGTCCACATACACCTCTATTTCCTGATGCATCATACCATGAAAGATGGTAGTCATGGCTCTTATATATGTTGCCCCAACATTTTTCAGTCTGAAAGGCATGACTCTGTAGCAATAGGTTCCCCACAGTGTGGTAAAGGCGGTTTTTTTTGCATCATCTTCATCCATCAACACCTGGTGATATCCAGCGTAACAGTCCACGAAAGACTGTATCTCATGTTTGGCATAGTTATCAACAAGGATGTGGATATTGGACAATGGGAAGTTGGATTTGGGGCTTGCTTTGTTCAAATCACTATATTCCACGCATACTGGGGGTTTTCCATCCTTTTTCGGTACTATAACTACGTTGGCTAGTCGTGTGGTATACCGTACCAAGCGGATCACTCCTAATCCCAACTGTTTTGAGATCTCTCCTTTGATTTTATCACTGACACCAATTTTGAATTTTCTCTGCTTTTGTTGGCTCATGGGGAATTCAGGGTAAGTTGGTAATTTGTGCACTACCAGATCAACGCTCAGTCCAGGCATGTCATCGTATGACCAGGCAAACACATCTTTAAACTCAAACAGAAGTTGGATTATGGCATCCCGGGTTTTCTCGTCTGCATAGATGCTTATCTTGGTTTCCTGGATTTCTTCATAGGTTCCCAAGTTAACCGGCTCAATATCATTCAAGTTTGGCTTAGGTTTATTCTCAAATTATTCTAATTCTTGATTTATTTCCCTAAAAGCCTCTTCTTCATCATATTCCGGTTCTTAGTTCATTATTTCGCAATTAGACAGCGTGTTTGGATCTGGGCGTGAAATCCGCAAGCATGTCATATTAGTTATAGCCGTATTATTAGAACTGAAAAGAAGAAATGAAAGGGAAAAACAACAAAATCGGAAAGAATAAACAATGAAATATTAATTTCATTTCTTGGAATTTGAAAATAAAAGGGTTTACATGTGGAAACTTCAAGACAAAAACTAGAGAAAAGCATCCAAGTTACACCCTGGAATAACTTGGGATGTATAAAAAGTAGCAGGAGAAGTCTACTGGGACTCCCGCCTGATCGGAAAGGCGTAGCCTTCCAATTTTGGAGCTTAGCGTATGGTCCCATTTATTGTACCTCATCTGTGCTTGTGCGCTCCCCCAGCTAAACCATGTGGGCTTCATATAGCATTTCTCTCATCGCCCCACATATTTCTTCAATTTCTTCGACCGTGAAAGCCTCATCCTCCTCTTCTTCACTGAATTTTGGTTTGACAAAGGTTTCGTACAAACGTGGAAATGGTTGAGGCAAGACCCATCCCTTGCGCTGTCTGTCTTTTGCCCATTTCCTATCATCTGGAATCGGGTGGAAAGATAACCCAAAGAAGTTCTCAGCGGTAAGTAAAGGTAATTGGATCATCCACCCCTTGCAGAGACTTTCCCAACCTTTTTACTGGCTTATACCCATGTCGTATAATCTATTTGGCAACCATAATGGATGCATTAGAGAGGAAGGGCTGATGGAAGGGTTTTCCTTCTTTATACTGGTCGGCTACCACAATTTCAAATGCTTGATATACTATATGCTCACTGCCTTACCTTGTTTCAACACATGGGACAGATGGGTCCTAATAGATTGATTGTTCATCCTCTCCGTGGACTACGATTTCCTAATTTTCATGCTCAAATTTCACTATTTGATAGAGCAGAGGGTACAGCTCCTGCTGCATGGATCCAAGGCCTTCTCAGAAGGTAGTTGTAAGATGTGTCCATGTCCAACACTTGGAAGGTTACTTCAAAGTCCACCGAGCCAACGGTCAGAATTAAATCAATTTCCCCAATTGTGTCCCTCTTAATATCGTCGAAAGCACGCACACAGACATTGTTGGGACGAATCCTTCCAGTCCCAATCTCCATCCACTGGAGTGTAGAGAGTGGGAAAATATCTACCTCCAAGCCTTCGTCTACCATGACCTCTTCACATAATATCCTTCACATTTGGCTGTTAAATGCAACGCTTTGTTGTAGCAGCCCCTTCCAGGGGTAGATCAGTTTTGCTGAATGAAATTTTATTAATGGCAAAGAATCTTTTTGCCATTCTCTCTAACTGTTCCACCGAAGTTTGAGCTTGCACATAGGCTTCATTTAGGGTCTTCATTAAAACCTTTTGATGTTCAGGAGACTTCATTAGCAATGAAAACAAGGACATTTGTTCAGCATACTTGCACAGTTGATCAACCACTTCATAGTCTGCCATCTTCATTTTCTAGAAGAAAGCTTCTGCCTCTTTAATACTTACATATTTCTTGGGCGGGAAACGCTTTTTAGTGGCATTATTTACTTCTTCTATGTGGACTATTTCTCAACAGGATGGTTTTCTTGAGGCTCCCCTCAGATCTATTTGCCTTTGAACGTAACCATATTTTTATGATAATTTTACGGTATTGCGGTAGGTTTCGCCATAGGCTGTTGTGTTACGCGTCCAATAACCACGGGCTCGTTCGGCCTCGATGGATTAATTGTCCCCCGTACCACATAAACCCCCTTGGGTATGTACATTGGGGTTTCCTTCTTCAATTCAAACCTCTTTGGAGGGCTCAAAGTCAGTTGCGCTTTACTTTTCGGCCTCGTGGGACATAAAGAATCCCAGTTTTAAGAGGCATCACCTCTGCGATTGCTTCAACTTTTGTTTCTGGTTTTGTCTTGGTGACTATGTTCTTCTTTTCCTATTATCTTGCTTAGGGGCACTTTTTGGCTTTTCCTTTGCATCTGCGATGGCAATTATGGCTTTTAGTGCTGGATCAAATTCTTTATCTTCAACAATCATCCCAATCACTGGTCCGTTGTGGGCTAGCAATGGGTTATTGGTTACGTTGGGAATATCCTCATCTCTTATCACTATTTTTCCCTGCTCTATCAGCTCCCGAATGATAGACACATCTGACACCGGCTCTGTACGCAGGCGATGCTCGGTTTTGTCTTGTTTCATGAACTAGTTGCAACAAGCCAATTTGGACAAGTTTTGAAAATAGATTGGAGTGAGACTCACCAATCGGAGTAAAAGTTTGCCTCCTAGGTGGCTCATGAGGAGGAAAATTATTCTGTAGAGGATGGGGATTATAGTGGTTTTGTGGATGAGGATGATTTTTGGGAAAGGGGGCTTGGTTTCTGTTGGCACGTTGTTGCGGTCGAACAAAAGGTTGGGAATTCATAACCGCATACGGTGGAAGATCATATGCCAAGTATTGATGAGGGTAATAATGTTGGGGGGAGGGGGTCCATTTGAGAACATCGGTCTAGGAGCGTAGTGTCTCCTTGTACCTGAAGCCGCCATGGCTGTTTCTTCTTTCTTCTTATTTTTTGACACTCCTCTAAACCCGCCTAGGATAGCTTGGGAGGTCGCCCTAATAACTTATTGGCTTAAAATCCTTCCCGTTTTCAGTCCATTCTCTACCATCTCACCAATTTTAATTGCCTCCGCAAATGGTTTGCCCATGGCTGGCATCATATTTTAGAAATACTTAGCCTTATGAGCCTGAAGAAATACAATGATCATTTCCACTTCATCCATTGGAGGTTTTACCCTGGACACCTGTTCCCGCCATTTGATCGCATACTCCCGAAAAGTTTTGGAGGGCTTTTTCTTTAGATTTGCCAGTGAGTTCCGGTCTTGAGCACTATCAATATTGTATTGGAACTTTCGAACGAAATCTATTGCAAGATCATCCCAGATGTGCCACCAAGAAATATCCTGATCCATATACCATTCGGAGGCGATGCCCACCAAGCTTTCCCTAAAGTAATCCATAAGCAATTTTTCTTTTCTCCCAGCTCTGCACAATTGATTACGGTATTTCTTAAGGTGGGAAATAAGGTCACCATGCCCATCGTGCTTTTCGAACTTCGGAGTTTTGAATCCCACATGCACATGCACGTGACAGAACATGCACAAATGAGATATGCTTTTTTGTCCACTTAGCCCTTGCATGTTTTTGAGACTTTGCTCGAGGCTTCTCATCCTTTTTGCCATTTCTTCTTGTTCTGGAATTTTTGGGGTATTTTCATGTCCCGTGTTGAATTCAAATGGATGTGGCTGTGAATAAGTATAGGTGGGATACTGAAGAGGCTCCATTTGGGGAATGAGTGTTTGAAATGTGAAAGTTGGAGGATCTAAGGCGGGCCTTGGCAATGCAGGCTGTGTTATAGCTGCGCATGGTAGAGCAGTATAGATGTTTGGGATTGCATTGGATATAGCTGTCTAGGGGCGAACCTCCGAAGGTGCACCCACAAAGTGAGCTGAGATGGTTGGGTGTCCTAGTGGGGTGCTGGAATGACTGATTGGGAGGGTGGACGTTCCCCCCATTCGTGGGAAAAGCTCAGAAAAATCCGAGAATTGCACTAGGCGGGCTCTTTTCAATTTGACAAGTCTTCCCACATCTCCATCATACGGAAACACAATAGCCGATTTTCGTCAGCGGTTGCTGACTTTGATGCTGGGATGCCTGAGGTTGGGCTTTCGTCCGTGATAGGAATTACTGGTAGTGTGATTTCTAAATATATTTATGTGCTGCCCTTTGTTCTGGTGAAGTAGGGATGTAAAGCTAGTGTACCAAGAACCAACCACCGTTTCTATAAAATCTAGACAGGAATTGGAAATCAGCAAAAGATTAGTTCGAGACAAATAACAGATAGGTAACCGCATGTTGGGGTGTGATGACCTATACAGTTAAATGAGTTTCTATATGATTTTCACCGATTGCATGCCTCATCTCGACTTTCCTCATCCGCTTGATTTCCACACTCATTTCTTTTCTTTCATTCTTGCCTTTGCTTTCGCCGCCATCTCTCTCTATCAATTTTATTTTTCTCTTTCTTTCACTTCTTATTTCTTTTATTTTCTTCCCTCTCTTTTCTCTTTTCTTTTTTCGTTTCTTTTATTCTTCTTCTTTTTTTAAGGTTACGGTTGAATCCTATGGAGATTGCCTATGTATCATGACCCCGCATGAATCAGACCAAGCGTAGTTTGAAAAATAAATGCAAATAAAAGAGAAACATTTTGCGATTTTTGATTTTCATTGATGGCAAATACTTTAATTGCAGAGACTTAAAGCTGACAGATTAAAATATCTAATAGACTATGATGAACAAAAGAAATACAATCTCCAAAATCAAGTATCTTTCTTTAAGAGAAAATACAGACTCGAACAACTTGACAGACTCTAGCGGAGAAAAAATACAGACTCTAGTGGAAAAGGAAATACAGACTCAATATGAAAATTAGGAATACATTAAAGCACCTGGTACCTGCGGGACATCGTTCGGTCTCGCCGCGGGCCTATATACAAGATCCCTTTGAAGTCTATCCAAAGAAAGTAGTGCGAGTCATGTCCTCGCATGCTTGGCATTTCCTAGTAATATATGGAGCAGTCAGGATCCTCTCTTTGATTCTGCCTTTTTCTTGAGACAACCGCCCTATCTTATAGTTCCTGGCTTCCAAACCTTGAGAGTCACGAAAGTTTTGATTCTGTAACTGTTGTAGTTCTTCCTCCGTTTGGGCCATCAAGTCAAAACAATGTTCCCTATCGGTTTTGAACTCTTTGGCTTGCTTGGTAATAGTTTCTTCATAATTTCTCTTCATTTGTCGCACAAATTGGGCCCGTTTTTCCATTTTCTTGCCTACTGCGCCTGGATTTTTGCTCGATTCTCTTTGATTTTTCCAAGTCTTGCACGCACTCTGAGACTTGTCTTTTTCAGTCCACTAATCAACCTTTCATCGGCCCGGCTTCTTTCTTGGTTGTTAGCATCTATTTTCATTTGTCGGATTTGAGCCCTAAGAGCCTCATTTTCTTGGGTCAATCTCTTCCCGTAACCTTCATCAGCTATGACTTGCAAGCTGCTTTCAAACTGGAGGTCCCGAACCTTTTTTCCAATTCTCCTATTCTGGTCTTGTATTCACTTTCTTTGGCTAACCAATTTCATTGCTCTTGTGACACCTCAGCAAATTCTTGGAAATGTAGCCTCTTAATCGGCCTTCCGAATTCTACTTCTTTATAATACTACGCAAGGTACCCTGGTGCAACCTCTCCTTTAGATGAGTCACACACTCGAGTGTCCGCCGTCAAGTACTGACATTCGCTCCAAATTTGACTGACTGCTGCTTCGGAAAACTGACCATTGGGGCTAATCTCGACCACATGGCGACTAATGTCCTCATCCTTGGGAATCATTTGGCACCTCCCTAATTGTCTTAGCACTATGTACAGAGCATAGGGTTGGATACTCCGGAGACCCATCAAAAGGAAATGAGGTTCGCTGACCGGCATATATATGATTTCATCAACGGGAAGCCACCCGAACGTCCACTCTATTTGGTTTGCACTTATGGCATGGAGATGTGATGCCCATTCTGTAGCACCCTCTGGTAGTCTAAACCCATCAGTTCTGTTGTGGAATTCCTCTACGCAGCTTTTGGTTGACGACCCATAGCTCAGGAATTAAGGACGATGTCGCAAGTGTTCAATCATCCATATTAGTAACAGTAGATTGCATCCTTCAAAGAAATCTCCTCCAGCTTTACAGACGATAAGAGCACGGAAGAGGTCGGGTAATATCATGGGGGCGAGGGTGCTCTTGGCTTGAGTAATTAAAGTGCTAACAACCCCTGCTATCCGTATGTCAATATTTTCGTCCTTCCGTGGGAACAACATGAGGCCCAAGAAGAATATCATAAATGCAAAGCACCGCTATTCCTCCCATTTGAGTCGATTTCCCCTGCTACAAATATTGTTTTCCAAGTCATTAAATCCCCATATGTGCCCATACCTTTGATATATGAACTGTTGTGTAATAAAGCCGGATGACAGGTCTGGGTTGTGAACCTTCTTGCTGATCTTTAATGAGTCCAAGAATTTGTGTACAACGATAGCCCTTGGTGCAATCAAATACTGGTGCCTCAGAGGAATCGTAGGAACCCCAATATATCCGGTTAGTTCTTCCAGGGTCGGAGTGAGTTCGAAATTCAAGAAATAAAATACATTGTGGGCCGGGTCCCAGAATGTAGTCAATGCCTTTATGATGTCTCCTTTAGGGTTGATTTTCAACAACCCGGTATGTCCTCCCAAGTGCGTGTTGACTCTGTTTTGTCCCGCTTCACCCAGATCATTCCACCACATATGTAGCTCTAAAGGAATCCTTTTCATGATTGAGAAAGGTTCATTTTGAATCGTACTCATCCTGCACATTTAATAAGGTGATTTAATCACTTATTTTGAAGAAAACGTGACTCCATTTTATTTAATTGAAAATTTTAATGCAAAACCCGGCTTTGCAGATACAGCCTTTCAGTGCTTTGGGGAAGAAGTTTTTAAGGATGTGCCCGCTAACCATTGAAAATGACCCAAAGTGGTTGTTCTTGCAAAACAGCCTTCTGGCGCCCTTTTGGAGACATTTGGCTTTATTTTCAACAAAAATAACATCAACGAAATTAAAATGACGTTTTTGTTGTTTTTTGGGCTATTTTTGCAAAAGGGAAGTTGGACCCGAAAGGAGTTGACTACGTATCTCACATCCGCTGAGAATCAAACTAGCGTAGTTCGGGCAGATTTGACAAAACCAACTATTTTTTTTTGAAATTTTTTTCGAGTTTCGGTACTATTTGATTATTGGGTTTTAAAACATGTGACTCACTGTTATTCTTTTCTCTCTCTCTTTTTTTGCTTCTCTCCTTTTTTGTTTTCACATCTCTCCATTATTTACAAGCCAGCCAACATGCAAATCTGAGGCAAACAAATGCACAAATAGCAGGTATGATGCATCATGATGGTCTTTTCATTTCAGGTCGCCTATCCTAGACGGACACAACCTCTGTGTTGAGTCCCCTAAGTCAAATGCACGTGATGAAAGCAAGCATACCTACTAGGGATCCGGCATGTGGTCGAGTTATTCTAGGTTCAAAACCTGAGTATATGTTCTAGACTGTGTACCCGAGTAGACAACTCGAGTCGAGGAGGGGGCTACGTACTGGGAACCAAAAGACCTTTCGGCGTAGTAACTTGTCCAGCCTCTTTATTAGTATAAGGTAGGACACTATAGAATAGAGAGTCTTGACCAGCAAGCACATCCCCGAAGATGAGAAGCAAAGGGTTTCGTAACAATTTTATATATACAGTTCAGACAATATCAAATTGGTAAAGCACTTAGCACATTAGGATAAAACATGTTGGAAATCAGATGATGAATGAAGCCAAGTATAATAGCAATTCTAAGCTCGAATTCTTGAACCCTAAACCAGATATTCTGGGTTCGTTCCCCACCAGAGTCGCCAATTTCCTTCTTTTCTTTTATTTACTTTAATTACTAATTTTGATTTTATTAAATACAAAAATAACCTAAAAAATGACAAGGATCATGATTTAACTCTAAAATTGAACTAATTAATTTTTCTAAACTTAATCAAGTCCCAATTTAAAAGAAAATTAAAATGTAAAATCGCTATTTTTTGTTATTTTCTTTTATTATTAGTAATAGTAATTAACTAATAAAATTAAAATATGAAATTGAATCCAAAATGCAAAGGTGCTATTTTTTGTATTTTTTCATAAATTATATCAATGAAAATGCACAAAAAATGCAAACAAATACACAATTATGCAATTAAATTCTAAAAATCTCATAAAAAAATAAAAAAATCCTAATTTTGAGACTTTTATAGGAATAATTCAAGTAAGGCAAAAATTACATGCTCACACCAGCAGTAGATACAAACAGAGATTATCAGCTTCTACAAACCATTGATGGGGTCAACAATAGGGAATTTACCAGCAGTCAATAGAGAAAGAATAAAAAGAGGACCAGTTCTAAATCATGAACAACAGATAAACTTGGTGGCAGAAATTACTGAGCATGAAATATATGAAGGGCTAAGTGCAATTGAAAATGATAAAGCTCCAGGGGTAGATGGTTACAATGCAATATTTTTCAGGAAAAGATGACCAATAATAGCAAATGAAGTTTATTCAGCAGTCAAAAACTTTTTTGTTATAGGGAAGTTTTATAGGGCAGTGAACTGTACGGACATCATTATCCTGCCTAAAGGCCCAAATCCCGCAAACATCAGAGAATATAAACCTATAGCTTGTTGCATTGTGTTGTATAAACTGATAGCTAAGGTTCTTGCTAATAGAATACAGAAAGTCATTACATCTATTATTTCAGAGACTCAGGCTGGATTCATCCCAAGAAGAAAGGTTGCAGATAATGTGATTCTTGCTCATGAACTACTCAAAGCCTACTCTAGAAAGAATATCTCTCCTAGATGCATTATTAAAGTGGACATCCAAAAGCCTATAACACAGTAGACTGGAGATACTTGCATTAAATGTTGGAGGCACTGGGATTTCCTACTAAATTCATCAACTGGACCATGGAGTGTGTGACAACAATGAATTACCCAATTCTTGTTAATGGTGAAACAACAAAACCTTTTGAGGCAGCTAGGGGACTGAGACAAGGGGACCATATGCCATCCTTTTTATGTGCCATAGCTATGGTCTATCTCAGCAAGAGTTTAAAGACCTTAAAGCAGGAGAAAGCATACCATTACCACCCTTTGTGTGCAATGCTGAACTTAACTCACTTGAGCTTTGCAGATGACCTTCTGATCTTTGCAAGAGGAGATATAACTTCATTAAGTCAAGTTCATGATAGATTTCATATCTTTTCAGCAGCTTCAGGACTTAGTGCTAATCTAGCAAAAAGTTCTATCTATTTTGGATGAGTCAGCGAGGAGGCTCCAAAGGAGATTCAGAGAAAACTAGGGTACAGTCAAGGGTCATTGCCTTTCAAATACTTAGGCATCTCTCTTGACTCCAAGAAACTATCTATCATGCAATGACGGCCACTTTTTGACAAAATAGTGGCAAGAATCTCATCTTGGACAGCTAAGAAATTGTCATATGCAGGTAAATTTCAATTGGTTCAACATGTTATCTTTGGTATCCAAGCATACAGGGCTAAGATTTTCATCATGCCAACTAAAGTGGTAAAACAATTGAGGCTTATTGTAGAAGGTATGTTTGGTTAGAGGAGAGTGTAATCATAAAAAGGGCACTGGTATCTTGGGAGAGGATGTGTTCACCAAAAGCTACTGGGGGGCTAAATCTGATTAATTTGGCATTGTGGAACAAAGCAGCAATAACAAAGTATACATGGGAGCTGGCAAATAAGAAGGACAAACCATGAACTAAATGGATCCATAGTTATTACATTAAGGATTAGTCTTTATATACTATGAGGGTGTCACAACAAACATCAAGGATACTGAAGAAAATATTTGAAGCAAGAAATAATATGGCAGGGATTAATGGCAATCAAGATAAACAGACGACAGTGATCAAGCAGGTATATATGCAGCTGATAGGGGAGATGCCAAAAGTAGCATGGAAGGGACTAATGTATCAAAACCAGTCAACACCAAAAATAGTATTTATATTGTGGTTGATTATGCATGGAAGACTCCAAACTGCTGATAGGCTGAAGAAATGGAAGATCCAAAATGATGACCTATGCTGATGTTGTAAACAATCTTTGGAAACAAAAGAGCATATATTTGCGAAATGTGCATATGACAGTGAGTTGTAGAGCAGGCTCGTGCAATGGATCCAAATGCAAGCTAGCTTATATTCATGGACAGAATGGCATCGATGGATAATACAGAAGACGAAGGGAAGATTGCAAATAGCTAGAATACTCAAAATGGTAGTCGCAGAATATGTGTATACTTCGTGGATAGAAAGAAATGCAAGAGTCTTTGAAAAAACAGCTACAGCATGGGATAATCTTGCAAAAAAGGTGGCATGTGTATGTAGTATGAGAGCTGAGGGGTATACTAAAGTTTTGTTAGCAAAATGTAATTACTAATAGATATAGTTGATAGACAATTAGACGGATGATAGTTAGTTATACCCAGTATGGAAGTTAGGTTGATATGACCTACTGATTTGTAAATATTACTTTGGTGGTTAATATAAAAATTTAATTACCAAAAAAAAAATAATTTTTGAGAAGAAGCAAAAAGTAACTTATTTCAACATATTTTTAAGAAAAACACTTTTAACAAAAATCACTTAGAAACACTTTTTAAAAGCTTAGTCAAACACTTATTGCTGCTCAAAAGTGATTTTCAAATGAATTAGTCAAATACAAACTATTTCTCACTAAAAGTACTTTTTTGAAAAGCACTTTTAAAAAGCTTGGTCAAATATTAATTGTTGCTCAAAAATACTTTTCAAATTAATTAGTCAAATACAAACTGTTCCTTACCAAAAATATATTTTTCTAAAAAGTACTTTAAAGAAAAATATTTTCATAATAAGCTAATTTTAAAAACTTTAGCAAAACAAGCTATAAGCCACTAAGCTACGTACCAAAGTCAAGCCATTTTTAGCTTTACTTAGCCATATATTGAGCTTTGACATTAATAATTCATGCACTTTTTATTACTATGACAATAAATAAGTACTCTTTTCGGTTTATAGTAAGTGATCAATTTATTTTAAGTATATCTATTAAAGAAATATTAAATTCTAGAAGAAAATAATTAGTATGACTAAACTACTATTTATTAAATATTGCACTGTAGTTATAATAGTAGTTACTTCTCTTCTCAAATGTGAGAAACAAATAATTTTTTTGGGATACGTATATAAAAGTAAATTTAGAAAAATAAATTAAATTTTTTTTTATTACGGACACCTATTTTTGGAGTGAGCAAGAAAGGTAACGGGGTCTTGTTACAATATGTGATTGAGATGATACTAAATGAGGAAATGTGGGACCAAAACAAAGGGACCATTAAAAATGGTTGTATATTTTTGGGGGAGGCAAAAGCTATACTTCATAAATGTGATACAATAATTAGTACACCTGACTCTCCTTGTCATAATTGACCCACTCTTTTTTTTCTTTTCTTTTCTTAATAAATAAATAAATAAACAAAAGGTCCTTATATTTTCTATATAACACCTTTCATGGCACCTCAAGTTCAACTCATCACTCTTCAAAGTTCTCTCTCTTTTTTTTCTCCTCTTTGAAAAAGTTGAAACCTTTCAAGTTTATTTTCAAGAATATTATTGAAGATACAAGATGTTGGAAAATCAAGATTGGGGATTGAGTTTGAGTCTTAATTTTCCAGAAAACAAAACAACAAATTCATTGCAGCTGAATTTGTTCACTTCTTTGGCTTCTTCAACTTCTCATTCTCCTTCACCTTTTAGTCTATTTCAGAAAACTTGTTGGACTGACTCCTTTCCTTCTTCAGGTTTGTGATATTTTCTTCTTGATTTATCATTTCTTTCTATATAAACTTCAGATCCTTCGGGACGGCCCAGTTAGTTTGGAAGGGTGATCCATAGCGATGATGTGGGATTGATCTACCCTCAATGCTTTATAGGTCTTTATGGGTCTGACGTATCGCACAAGACTTGTCTAATATATATGTGTATTTTGAAGGCTATTACACAGTAAAAAAATTTATCCGGTACATACAGAGCCCTCACTTCCAACCGATGGTAAGCAACCCCACTTCCAACCGAGAGGTTGTGAGTTAGAGTCTCCCCAAAAGCAATGTGGGAAGTTATTGGAGGAAAAAATGGCAGGGATCTATTTGGAAACAGTCTCTCTACCCAAGGATAGGTATAAGGTTTGCGTACATACTACCCTCCAAGACCTAGGATTATACTGGGATTATACTGGGTTTTTGTTGTATCAGACCTCACGTGAAAGGCTGAGGCGGTGTTGTAGGCCGTAGCGGCTGTAAATTTGCCCGTGGTTAAAGAAACAATCTCATAAAAAACAGTTTCTACTTTTTTCTTTGACCCTTTTGGATATTCCAAAAAACTAAAGCATTTATCTCCCCTTCAATTTATCCAAAAGTTGAAGAAAAAAGTGGCATTTTTTGGTATAGATTTTCATTGTTGATCTGAAAAAAGGGGCTTGATCTGGAACTTTATTTTTCCCTTCAAGTATTTAATATGTAGTTATATACTTTAACTTTGCTATCTGATCACTTATGAGAAAAATACAGTAATTATCTCTAAAAAAGGAAAAATTGGTAATAAAAAATTTATATAGACCAGATTATCTGGTACAGATTAAAAAAATGCAAAGCCTGTAAAACATTTTAAAGTGTCAACCGTGGCACACAGACCATGGTACACAAGCAGATTCAGAATTTAAAGATTGAAACATGAGCGGACCGATCAACTAACTCTCTTAAACTTTTGATCTTAAGAGTTCCAGGCTAAGTATATAAACATTTTCAATATATATGCACGTATATATATTTAGAATTTTTAACGAAATTAACAGTGTCATATTCTCCGTACACACACATATATATTTTAATGAGTTTAGTGATAAAGACATAGAAGACCTAAACTTATCAAATTTAAATTATGAATCTGCCAGACTTTTATTTATAAATTAAAATTTTAACTTTAATATTATTTGCAGATCGGAACTTGGAGACATGCAGAACTTTTTTGAAGGGAATAGATGTAAACAGAATACCAAAAATAACAGATAAAGAAGAAGAAGAAGAAGAAGAAGAAGAAGAAGAAGAAGGTGGAGTTTCTTCACCAAATAGTACTATTTCAAGTTTGAGTGGAAATAAGAGAAATGAAAGAGAAATAAACTGTGAGGAAGAATTGGATTGTAGTAGAGGTATTAGTGATGAAGAAGATGGAGAAACTTGTAGAAAAAAACTAAGGCTTACTAAAGATCAATCTGCAGTTCTTGAAGAGAGTTTTAAAGAACACAACACCTTCAACCCTGTAAGTTTCTTCTACCAAGTTCACAATTTATGTAGGATTTACTATGTGTTTGGCTATGTTGCTCGGAATCTTCGAAGATGTTGTTGGGCGTGTGTCGGATTCTTTAAAAATAATATATTTTTGAAGGATCTGACACAAGTATAACAGCATTTTGGAGAGTTCCTAAAACTTAGGTATTTGGTACAACAAGAGCTATTTTTCTGAAAATATTTTCCAGTGAGAAATTTTTAGTTTCCTGTGTTTGTTTGGAGAGGGAAAAAAATTTACTATAAAAAATATTTACTAAATATTGATAATAATATTAGCAAATAAAATAGAGGTTTGATAAAAAAAATTAAGCATTAAAGAGGGATAATAATATCGAAAATTGACCCTATTACATTGATGTTGTTCTTGCTTGTTGCTTTATTTTTATTGTTCTTTGAGCCGAGTGTTTATCGGAAACAACTTCTACTTTCGTAGGGTAGGGGTAAGGTATGTATATACATTAACTTCTGCAGACCCCGCTTATGAGATTAAACTAGGTTTGTTATTCCTGTTGTTGTTATTGTAATAATATCGAAAATTGGTTAAAACAATAATACGAAGTTAATAGCCAGTGATAATGACGAGGGAAGGTATGCGTATACACTATTATTCTCAAACCCCAGGATTAAATTTGGTTTTCTGTCATTGTTATTGTAATAATATTGAAAATTGGTTAAAACAGTAATATGAAGTTAATAATCAGTGATAATAGTGAGGAAAATGATTTTCGACCAAGACTAAAGGAAAAAATAAATTATTTTTTCGAAAAGTATTTTATATCATATCAAACATTCCTTTAGAGTTAATTAGTTCAGAATTTATGTATACATTTAAATAAGAATTCGATTTTAACAATAAATTTAGTTGAACTCACAAAATTCGTTTGCGCGACTATTACATTAGGTAAATAATTAGGTGTTAGTGTGTGTTTTGGTCTATTAGGAGATTTTTGCTTAAACAGATTAGCTTATTATTTTTGTGATATTTTTTTTTACAGAAGCAAAAGCAAGCTTTGGCAAAGAGACTAGGATTAAGGCCTAGGCAAGTGGAAGTTTGGTTTCAAAACAGAAGGGCAAGGTGAGATTTTTGTTTGCTTTTATGGTTCTTTTTCGGATTTTACTGCACATCTTTAAGAATAGTGAATATAATGATATTGAAAATGATATGTAATAATAATTACCAAAAATTGAAAAGCATATCATATGTCAAAATCAAATCATATTGACATTTTGGGATATACTGCATTTCTTTCTCCAGAATAATGATTGATAATGATATAGCAATAATAATACCAAAAACTTCAACAGTATATCATATGTGAAAGAATTTAACTTATATACTTTGATGTTTTAAAGAATCTTTAGGGCTTTTTCATTTTTAGCCCGTACCAGAAACTATTTACATTTGGCAGTCGACAAAGTGTATAAAATTTGTATAATTTTTGTCAGAGGCGGATCCAAAATTTGATGGTTGGGGTTGCACTTTTGGATGCAACCGAAATCTGCTTTGTATATAGGGTGTCACTACTAATATATCACTATTTTTTAAAGACGTATATATGTGTATATGGAGTTTATGCCGAATTTTACGGGTGCCGATAACTCCCTCTTGATATAGCATAGATACGCCTCTGTATATACAAAAAGTAAACAAAAAATATATATATTTTTTGTTATTGTTTTGAGAGCGACTATATAATGTATTTTCTCGATTTTTTAATACTAATTAACTAATGCAATTTAACCTATTGTAGCAAGTTAGGTATCCTTTTCTGTTTCCTACTCCCATTTGTAATGTAAAGAAACTTTACATTATTACCGTATTTCTTATTTATTTATTGAATGAACATTTGGGATTTTAGCTAATGGGTCAAGCAAATTTTTGTTGACAGGACAAACTTGAAGCAAACAGAAGTAGACTGTGAATTCTTGAAGAGATGTTGTGAAAATCTAACTGAAGAAAACAGGAGATTACAAAAGGAAGTTCAAGAGTTAAGGGCACTAAAGCTATCACCTCAATTCTACATGCAAATGACTCCTCCCACCACCCTTACCACGTGCCCGTCGTGTGAGCATCCCCATCAGGTCCCACGAATGTCGACCCTCGAGCCCACCAAATGGGCTTGGCCCAACAACAACGGCTCATGCCGTTTAATCTTTGGGCCACCTCTCCCGTCCCGCATAAGCCCATCAGCACCCTAAACCCTAGATTGTGATTTTGCCATTGATGGAAGGGTAATTTGGTCATTTGAGTTCATACACTGATCTTGGAAAATTCAACGACATGATGTGTATGTATGAAAATAGGTCTAAGATATGGTGTTTTGATATGGAGGATGTGGTGGGTCTCAAAATTTCTTGGTTTTATTTTGGACCAATCTTTTTCTTGTATTAACCAGCTAGTGTAGTCATTTTACTCTTTTAGTAATAGTACATCTTTCCCATTATAAGTTTCAAATGGTGGGGACTAAAGATTAGAAAAGAGGACTTTAGATGTAGAGCAATCAAGTGACACCCAATGTATTAGTCCTAAATTAACCAAGTTCAATGTATGTCTTACAATCAAAATTTTGAAAAAGAATTTGTTCATGCATTTTCTTTGAAATGATTTTCATAAAAGTCTAGGTTGAAAAGCTATGTATAATGTTAAAAGGTTATCGAACCCAATAATTTTCAGTAAATTTTTTGTATATGTAAGTGTGTATATCTTAAAAATGATTGTATAAGTAACTTAGCACGCCTAATGCTAGAAGCATTTAGGGGCATCGGTTAAGCATAATAGTGGTGCCTTTGTCGCGTTAAAATCGACTGCAGTTCTATAAATGTCTGAGTTCTAGACTTATAAGGTTGTCCGGTGCACAGAGCATCTCGTATTCACGCAGGCTCGGAGAAATGGCAGCACCACAAGAGGTGTGATTTAGACAACCTACCCTAATACAAACATTAGTGATTGTTTTCACGGCTTGAACCCGTGAACTATAGATCACACGGAGACAACTTTATGTTGCTCCAAGGCTCTCCTTCACTTATAAGGCTCAACTACTCAGCTTAAATATATATATTCAGCAACTAGGGAACATCAATCTCAAATCAAAACTTGTGCGTTGGCAAATATGCAGTTAATCAAGGGCTATGGATAATTTGAAATTCAAGAGGGAAAGGATAGCAATATTGATCATAGGTAGAGCAGCAGGACATTTTCCACAGAAGCAATACTAGTTTTGTTGTAGCAAAACTTTAAAAGGTGATCACACAACACAATTAAGACAGGAAATTGCTCAGTATACAGTATTAAGGAAATCAAAATATCAGAACCAGAAGACAAATAATAGTACAAACAAGAACAGTTAACGGCAGAAAAATCTTAAGACACCGGCTGACAGGAAATACATCACAGACAATGGCGGCCCTATGTGTAATCTTGAGGGGTCACTTGACCTCGTAAATTTTGCCAGAATTTTGTATATATATGTGTGTACCTTGATAATAGTTAATTTAAATCACTTGGTGCCTTGAACACTAAAATCCTTTAGGGAACACTGGCTGAGCAGAATAGTGGTGCTCTCGTGACATTAAAATCCTGAGCCTTCCTCTGATTATTTCACAGCAAACTCCACCAATTAACTTAAGCTCCAAATTCTTTCTCGGGTGCATGAAGTTCCTTCTTCTGCTTTTCGAATCCACTCTTAAATGAGGCAAAAACGAGTCCGTTAAGCTCAACACATTTGAATGATAAACTACTTCTACACCGGACTGCTGAATTTGGTTCGAGATGCTTATTCTCAATCTGTTTTTGTAAAGCACAAGTTTTTCAAGGTGGATCTAAAACCATCTAACTCAAAACCTTTAAGGCAAAAGGTGAAAATGGTCCAGGATCATTATAAAGCACTTGGAACAAAATGAAAAAAGAACAAGATATTAAGGGCCAAATTAGCTCTATCAAAAAGAACGCTAGAGGGCAAATAATCAAGTATACTACTGGCATTTTCATAATTAAGAAATCGGAAAGAAAATTTGCACATCACCTGAAATGCAGTGGAAGCAACTTCAACTTTGATCTTACTTCAATTGGCTCCACCATTCTGATGCTCCTCTTATTACTTTGATGTTCTTGGAGGTTTGAATAGACATAGGCAATTTCTTTATTTGATTGCATTTTATCAAACTAAGTTCCTCCAGGTGTTCCCGCGTATTCAGTGGCTCGCATAGAGTTCCTAATTTTGGAAAGTTTCCCAACAGTAACTCCTAACTCTTGGAATTTCTGAGTTCACAAGAGTGACTGACTTAAGCCGCTTTGTACAAACAGCTTTACCAGCTGCTCGCAAAAGGAAATCATGATCTCTTCCAGGTGCTTCGGTGCAGAAGAAGATCCACCAACATTGAAAAGACATGTTAACCTGTGACAATCGTACATATCTAGTTGGTGCAGTTCAGAAAATCTTACACTCAGATGATGACTGAAATCAGAAACACTCTTTAAATTATGTATGGAGTGGAGGCGGAGACATTCCAGATTCAGCAGACGGTCTAACTATCCACTTCCTTCTTCCACTGATCTGAAATCACAAGAACAGTCTTTAATGTGTAGTGATTTTAATCCATCAAAATTGTTGTAGACAATCAACTTCCTGAGACCCATGCAATCCACCAAGTACAGTTCCGAAGCAAACTGCAACATGCCTAAGAGCTCTCCTTTACTGAAATTTTCACACTTGGGGACGCCTATCATTCTCGTTGACAAGTTGTATTTTAGTGCAAATTGACCTTCCCCAACTTCAATGCAAAACCTTTTCAATCTAGACATCCAGGTGTGTTCTCTATTCAAAATTGATGAGCTACCCACTCTAATACAAAGAGAAGTCAGCTTGTGTAGAGATGATAGCTCATCAAAAGAGGTTGATCCAAGAAGAGTCATCTCATTCTTTCTGCCACTATGGGATATGGTATCCAACATGTTTATCATTTCAATTCTATACATTTTGACAAAAATACCTTTGTCGATACTCTCTGAATCAGCTGCAGGCAGATTTAATAGCCTCATGTCTGTCAACTTGTCCATAATGTAACCTTGTCTTGTCATAATCGAGCAATTGCAAATTGTGAAGATTACCAATAGGTGGTAACTCTTTTAACCCAATGCAATTTTGTAGTATTAGAGCATGTAGTTCATATAAACTATATATGGAAGAAGGCAGTGCAGCAATACCAGTTTGGCTCAGATTCAGAACTCTTAGGGCTGGAAATGCCAAAAAGAATGTATCAGGAATTTCACAAGAGGACCATTGTCTTGTAAAAGCAAGGTTGTCGTCTCTGGGCATTCCATAAAAGGAATCACATAAACGTTTGATTTTGTTGCTTACGAAAGATATTCTCCTGACAGAAGTTGACACATTAATATGTGATATATCATTAAACCCAAATCCAGTTTGAATAGCAGAGTTGTGTTCATTAGTTGACGTCACTCACCTAATAGGAGTGTGGTGGACGAAATGGAGGCTAGTATCTGGAGTCTTATGTGACAAGAAAGGGCAACCGATACTCGAAGGTAAGTTTTATAGGGCGAAGACCGGCCATCTCTCATATCCAAAAGATGAAGGTAGCTGAGATGAGGATGTTGAGGTGGATGTGCGGGCACACTATGATAGAAAAGATTAGGAATGAAGATTTTCCGGAGAAGGTGGGTGTGGCCTCTGTGGATGACAAAATGTGGGAAGCGAGGCTCAGATGGTTCGGGCAAGTGCGGAGGAGAAGCCTGGATGCTCCGGTGAGGAGGTGTGAGCTGCTGGCTTTAGTAGGTACGAGAAGAGGTAGAGGACGACCTAAGAAGTATTGGGGAGAGGTGACAGGCAGAATATGGCACGATTGCAGATTTCCGAGGACATGACCCTTGATAGGAAGATCTGAAGGTCGAGCATTAGGGTTGTAGGATAGAGAGGTAGTCGAGCTTATACTATCCATTCCAGGGGTGAAGCGAGTTTGAGTAGGATGGTCTTAGACGGCTTGTGGTTAATGAAGAGTCTACACTAACCTTACTGTTTTCCATAGCTCTGGACCTTAGTTGCGGGTTATTGTTCGTGCATATCATCTATTTAATGGTTTTTAGGATGTTGTCATTATTTCCATGGTTATGTTGACGTTACTGATGAATTGTCTTTTCCTGTTTTCTTGTTTTATTTCCATCTTCCTGAGCCGAGGGTCTATCGAAAATAGCTTATCTACTCTATCGGGGGGGTAAGATCTGCGTACACACTACCCTCCCCAGACTCCACCTAGTGGGACTTTACTGAACTGTTGTTGTTGTTGTATAGCAACATCGTGAACCACGTCATGCATCTTCACAGAATCCAACTTATAGGTTTCTAGCAAGCAACCGTCCTTTAGACTCTCAACCATTGTGATTCCCCTATTGTAGGCTTCTTCATATGTGTTACGTTCTCCAAGGAACCCCTCCGCCCACCAACAATGTATGAGATCATCTGTTGAAATAGCCACCGAATATAAAGAGCAATACAAGAAACAACTTTAAATGTCACCTCCCCTTTTGTTCGCATGTTTGCTTATTCGCTTTGAAGATAAATCAATATCAATAGATTCTAAAGAATCAAAACTCCAACTGATTACCTTGTAAACCTTATCTTTCATATCTTTGTCATAAGGTTCGGACCTTCTAAGTGATTCCAAAGCATCTTTCCACAGCTCGACCCTCTTCTTCCCTGATGCTCCAATGACAGTGATTGCTAAAGGTAATCCATCGCACTCCATAGCAATTTCTTTTGCAAATGGTTGAATATGATCCATATTGGCAATATTTCCTGCAATTTTAACGAACAACTGCCAAGATTCATCCTCATCCAATGTGTACTCCTTTATTTCCTTGTCTGTTCTCATTTGCCTACAAACATCCAAAAACCGAGAAGTTATAATTACCTTTCTTCTTGGAGAATCTTCAGTTTGGGGCACACCTACATGATCCAAGTTTATTGGTTCCCAAACATCATCCAGCATAAGAAGGAAACTCCTTTCTTCCTTGAGCCTTTGATGAATTTTGCTGGCAATGCTTTCTATGCTTTCCTCGATATCTACTTGTAGTTTTAATCTCTTACCAATTTGTGCTTGCATCTTTTTGGTTTGGGCACTGTAGCCCATTCAACAACACCAAAAGAGGGTTTGGAGCTGAATATATCAGTGTCTAGGAGCTCATTGTTCAGATTCTTTACCAAAGTTGTTTTACCAACTCCTCCCATACCCCATACACCAATGAGGTATACTTGAAAGGATTCAAAATACGCATAAAACAATTTATCCACAAGTGAAAGATGCAAACATGCTATAAAGAAGAAATTTAGCATAGAAAGAAGTAGGCATGAGGCTTTGATCATTCACCCATAATCTCTTGATCTCAACTTTCTTAACTTAGAGAGTGTGTTTAGGTAAGCTTATAAGGTTGTTAAAGCTAAGAAAAGGCAGCCTTACCCTACATTTCTGCAAAAGGTTATTTTCACGGCTCGAACCTGTGACCTCCTGGTCACATGCAGCAATTTTACCCGTTACACCAAGGCTTAATTTTACTAAACTAGCAGTCTATGATGTGCTATCTGTTATCCTAACGATAAATTGTTTTTTCCAGATTAATACTGAATTTTTGGAGGTTATGGCTTTTCAGCCGACGAATTTATTCTTCAAAAGACCATCAGTTTTATCGTGATTTACAATGATTATTTTATTCCTTCTTATTAATACGAAGAGCGAACTTACCTTAAGGGTTTATTATACGCAGTCTTACCCTACATTTCTGCAAAAGGTTATTTTCACGGCTCGAACCTGTGACCTCCTGGTCACATGGCAACAACTTTACCCGTTACGCCAAGGCTCACCTTGTATAAATAAATAAAGTAGCTTATAAGAACTTATTACCTTTTCGATGCGTTTGGTACATACCCTAAGTGCTTATAATCCAAAATAAGCCAAAAGTCGTTAGATGATCACCCCCAAATAGACCATTTACTTATTTTTAGTTTCAATACGTCTATCCAAATATGTAGCTCCTTATTTATATAATCAGTTCCAATATTTAATGCTCATTAAGTACTTTCAATCAGCTATCCCCAATGGGCTCTTAACCTCCTTATGAAAAGGGGTACCAACACTCATATTGTTAATATACAGAATCAACTATGACTAAGCACCATGCATTTTGAGTACAAAATCTAATGACTACTACGTCAAGCTCTAAACTGTCTTTTAATGTTGTGGTATGGGTTACAGTGCCCAAACCGCCAACAGACATAAGAAAGGTTCAAGCACAAATTGCCAACAGATTAAACCTAAAGGTAGACAGTGAGGAAAGCGTGCATTGCTAGCAGGATTCAACAGAGGCTCAAGGAAGAAAAGAGTTTCCTTCTTATACTCAATGATGTTTGGCAAGCTATAAATTTGGATCATGTAGGTGTGCCCCAACCTGAAGATCCCTCGAGAAGCAAGGTAATTTTAACTTCTCGTTTTGTTAATGTTTGTAGGCAAATGAAAACAGGCACCAAAATGAAGGTGTTGACATTTGATGAAGATGAATCTTGGCAAATGTTTGTCAAAAATGCAGGAGATATTGCCAATATGGAGCATATTCAGCCAGTTGTAAAGGAATTTGCGAAGGAGTGTGATGGATTATCCTTAGCAATCATTGTCATCAGAGCATCTATGAGAGGGAAGAAGAGGGTCGAGCTTTGAAAAGATGCTTCGGAATCACTTAGAATGTGTGAACCTTCCAATACAAAGGTAAAAGATAATGTTTACAAGGTCATTAAGTGGAGTTTTGATTCGTTACAGGATATTGAATTATCCACAGAGCAAAGAAGCAAACATGTAGGGGAGGTGACATTCAAAGTTGTTTCTTGTATTTATCCTTATATCCACCGGCTATTTCTTGGGGGTGAGCATAATTCTCTTATTCAAGCTGGAATTGGGTTGAGTGATATATCACATATTAATATATCAACTTCTGTCAAGAGAATATCTTTCATAAGCAACAAAATCGAATGTCTACCTGATTCCTTCATGGAATGCCCAGAGACAACAACTTTACTTTTGCTACACAATGGTCCCATTATGAAAATTCCCGATACGTTCTTTTTGGCATTTCCAGCACTAAGAGTTCTGAATCTGAGTCAAACTGGTATTACAACACAGCCTTCTTCCATTAATATATAGTAGTTTATATCAACTACATGCTCTAATTCTACAAAATTGCATCGGGTTGAAAGACTTACCCGCCTATTGGTAATCTTCACAATTTGCAATTGCTCGATTGTGATAATACAAGGTTACATTGCCTGCGGCAAGGTATGGACAAGTTGACAGATCTGAGGCTATTAAATCTGCATGCAACTGATTTGGAGAACATTGGCAAAGGAATTCTTCGCAAATTGTCTAGCATTGAAATGTTAAATATGCTAGACACCAAATTCCTTTGGGACCGAAGCTACCGAATGCTTGATGAGCTCTCATCTCTACACAAGCGACTTGTCTTTTTATTAAATAAGCTGGACTGGTTTTTTGTTTTTGTTTTCTGATTCTAATTTTTTGGTTCTTGAATGTACACTAAGTAATTCTTTTATTTCGGTTGTGGTGTGTTGTCATCTTGTTAATTTGTAATAAGCTGGTATTGCTTTTGTGATTAAACATTTTAGAGCATTCTTAAGTTGAATATTCTAAATTTAGCACATGTCCTTCATTTCCATTATAATGAGCGAAAGTGCCATTTAGGGATGAACAACTTTTTTTAGCGAAAGTCCATAAATATTTTTTTCCATTTTTTCAAAAAAAAAATTATATTCTAAAATGCATTTGTTCATGAAATTTTACAAGTTGTTTTATAAATTTTGCGTAAAACGTTTATCAAAAACCAAAAAGTTGTTTTGACGACTTTTTCATAATTTTCAGAAAAACTCTCATTCCCAGTCACAAAACTACAATAATTTTTCAAGTGAAATAAATGTACAAACATAATTTCAATGTAGAAAGTTTGTTGTCAAATTTGGAAACCAATTGATGGACAGACAATCCGCAGTAACGCTTCCCTAATCGAGCGATGAAAATGTCGATTATTTTCTTGAACATGTCATCTCCTTGTATTAGGGGCTGCTCCACAAACTCAACTAGAGTCATCCACCGCATCGCAGAAAAAAAAAGAAGGCGGTTTAAGTAAATGCAAGGTAGCATACATACTACTAAAAATTCGGTAAAAACCTACCAATCGGTTGAAATTTGGTTGGGTTTTTAAAATATTTTAATTTTTAATATTTCTTTTCCGAAACCGACCAACTTTAATCGATTTTCTTTTATGGAAAAATGCAGAATATTTTGAGTCTTGCAAAATTTATTTTCAACCAATCAACTTTGAAATTAAAATAAATAAAAATTAATATTAAAAAACCGACCAACGTTGGTCGGTAAATTCATTTAAGAAACAAATCAACTTTGGTCGATAATCTTATTTTTTAATAAAATCGACCAACTTTGGTCGGTTATTTTCGTGCGAAAAAACAATTAAAGAGTATAATAAAAATTAAGACAAACTTAAAACGAAATGCACCAATGGTTTAGTGGTAGAATAGTATCCTGCCACATACACACCCCCGTTTGATTCCCAAATGGTGAATCTTTAGATTAAAATACCGACCAATTTTGGTTGGTTTTGTTTTGCAACCAACCTTGGTCCTTTTACCTTTGCGATCAACCTTGGTCGGTAATTAGTAACCAACC
Source organism: Nicotiana benthamiana (assembly GCA_034376525.1). NCBI lineage: Eukaryota > Viridiplantae > Streptophyta > Magnoliopsida > Solanales > Solanaceae > Nicotiana > Nicotiana benthamiana. The sequence goes on along the minus strand of CM067335.1, from coordinate 36,822,015 downwards.
CTGGTCGGTATACTAAGACGACCACCAAAATAGCGATCAAGCGTATTTGGACGCGCTTTAGTTGATAATTTGCCAAAACTGACCAACGTTGGTTGGTTTTTGTGGTCACTAATTACCGCATTTCTAGTAGTGAAACCACATACTCTAGTCAGAATTGTTAAAAAATAGACTTTTGGTCTAACCGAACTCCTAAAAAATATGTTAGAAGTGTGGATTTCTTACCCCAGTTTCCTCCTTCACTTCCCTCACAATTCCTGTAAAAATCTCCTCTGACTGTGTTTGACACAACAACAATGTTTAAGGAGTTAAGTATACGAACTACATATTTCAGTATTTACTTCTGTCAAAAAAGACCAAAATGCTAAGGTCAAATTGCAATACAGGAACATACCTCAAGTATAAATCCAGTTGGTATTTTCCATAAGCCTGAAAGAGCCGGGGCAGAATGTTTCTCTTGCACGACGAGCAAGACCAAAACAGAATACTTGGAGTGCACGCTTAGTAGTGCGACTCGGGAAGGGGACGAAGATGTGAGGCTTGATTCACAAGTAATTCGTATGAGAGAAAGTTTCAAGTACCTTGGGTATGTTATACAAGGGAATGAGAATAACAACAAGGATGTCACACATCGTATTGGAGCGGAATGAAGCAAATGGAGGCTGCCTTCTGGTGTTCTTTGTGATAAGAATGTGTCACCAAAACTCAAAAGGTAAGTTCTATAGAGCGGTGGTCAAACCGACTATGATGTATGGGGTAGAGTGTTGGCTAGTCAAGAACTCTCATGTCCAGAAGACGAAGGTGGCTGAAACAAGAATGTTGAGATAAATATACGAACATACCAGATTATTAAAATTAGATGGTTCGAGCATGTGAAGAGGAAAGGCAAGAATAATGCTCCGGTGAGGATGTGCAATGTATAAAGAAGTAAATAATCTATTGCCCTTGAGGTTTTCACATGCTCAAATTATTCTATAAGAAAAATGAACGCATACAAATTGTTGTAAGTTGTTTTGATCTGATTCTTTGAAGAGGTGCCATCTGACACCACTTTTTCGAATTTTTTAATTAAATACATATAGTCATTTCTCCCTATAACAATCTATATTTGTTCTGATATTTTTTAGCTTTTATAATGAATGATTATATACCTATAACAATATTTGACATTTTAATACTTTCTTGCTATTATAGATAACATTATCAAAAAATCATTTTTTAATGTTATTTAAAAGATAAGAAGATTATTCAAATTTAAAATCTCAAAAGATATACATATTTCACTAGTTAAATATTGAAGAAAGCTAATATACTATCAATAAATTCATAGTTAAATATATTAAGATTTAAACTCTAAGACAATTTAAACTATCTAGAAAAATAAATTCTCTCAAGATTGATGAAAGAACTTTGGGACTTTTCTAGGACACAAAGTTCCTAGCTTGTCCAATTCAAAGTAGAAATAACAAAAGGGGGCGAGCGGGGAGAAGTACAACATAGGATTTCCAAAAAAGTTCGAGTTGCTTCCATGTTTTGCCATAATATCAGCCACACCATTCGTTTCTCTGAAGATGTGAGTGAGCTGAGACTCGCCCGCTCTAGTAAGCATTCATCTGCAATCAGTAATTAAATTTTGATACGGACCATTTTCATTAGTAAGCATGTTAATTAAGATATTGCAATCTGTTTCAACCACTAGACGCCTAATGTTTTGTTGTATTGCTATTTTTAGACCATGTATGAGTGCTAGGCCTTCCATGTATATGTTTGTAGCGTGAGAGATAGACATGGTAAAGCCTATAATCCAGTTACTTAACTAGTCTCTGATAACTCCTCCAGTGACACCCTCCCAGGTTGCCTAAGCTAGATCCATCTATGTTTAATTTATAAATTCCCCGATTAGGTGGCTTCCATTTTATGTATATTATCGTATTGGGCTTTGGATTTTGGAAAGACTCTGTTAACAACATAAATTTTGTTGCACTCTTAACGATGTTTTTTAAGGAAAGCGGAGATTTTTTGTTGTTAAAGATGAAGTTATTTCTGTGTATCTAGATATGCCAAAGGGTAAAGGGGAGGATATCTCCCTTAGATAAGACTCTGTTGAAGGGTGATTTATTGTGGCAAAGGGGTTTTAACTAGTTATGCATTGTAAGCTCATTGCGAGGTTGATCCGGGTATTTGTAAAAAATTTCCAATTGGTCCCAAATAGGTTTTGAGTGCCTGCAGTTAAAAACATATGCTCCATGTCTTCTCCTTCGTTTTGGCAGATGTTGCAAATGCTAGAGGTAGTGCTTTTCCTATTATGTAACATTTTAGAGGTGGGTAACCTATTGTAGACAACTGTCCATAAGAAGGACTTTATTTTGCTTAAGGTATCAAGCTTCCATAACCATGAAAAGTCAGTTCAGTTACCTACTTCTTGTGACTGAGCTTTGATAATGTTATAGGCAACCTTCGTTGAGAAGGAGCCGTTAGGTCCTTCTTCCCAAGCAAATTTATTGACTGCCAGCTCACTTTGTTTAATATAAGTGCTAAAAAAATTCTACTTATGGTTTCAGGAAGTTCAAAAGAAAAAGTATTGATATCGAAAGATCCCTCCACTAGGATAGAACTTAGGGTTAGATTGGATTCGCAGTGGGGCAGAGGTCCCTGAATGAGGGAACGTAGGGGACCTGAGCCTATGATCCAGGCATCATGCCAGAGGTTGATGGATTCCCCATTCCCTACTTCCCAGTGTATGCCTTTTTCGCTGATTTCTCCTCCAATACAGATATTTTCCAGATGTGAGTTCCTCCTTTTTTTTCTCTAGATCCTTCCACCTGGAGGGGTTCATATTGATGTTGTATCTATTTCGAAGGACTTGAACCCAAAGAGATTGTTTTTCTCTTGTAAATCTCCATGCTAGGGTTGCATTGAATGATTGGTTTTTTCATTTTGCTTTATATAACCCCAAACCTTCTTCTTTTTTGTCCCTAGTTACTGTGTTCCAATTAATAAGGTGACGTTTTCTTTTTTCAGATGTTCTCCCCCATAGGAAGTTTCTTTAAATTATGTCAATAGTTTTCAGGGTTGATTTGGGAGGCTATATATTTGCATGATATGGTTAGGTATTGCCACAAGAGTGGATTTTATCAAGGTGGTCCTACCTATTGTGGTTAGGAGATTTAATTTCCATCCCTGCAGTTTTCTATTAAGGCTATCAATGATAGGTTGGAAATCTTTTTTGGATGGGTTTGAGCTCAAGATTGGGAATCCTAGGTATTTCCATATTCCATTCGAGGTTTTCATTGATAAACATTGACTGATGTATTCCTTGTTTCTGTAGGAGGTATTATTAGAGAATATAATTCTAGATTTGTTAAAATTTATGGACTGACCCGAATAGTTGCAGAATCTATTAAGGGTATCTATTATTGAATTACAGCTTTCCTAGTTGGCTTCTGCCATTAAGATTAAGTCATCTGCAAAGAACAGATAAGACAACTGAGGTCCTTTGTTAGATAATTTGATGGGAGTCCATCTGCAGCAGTCAACTTCATTGTGTATCAGTCTAGATAGCATTTCCATGCAGATTATGAAAAGGTATGGGGATAGGGTATCCCCTTGTCTAATCCCCCTTATTGGTCTAAAGAATTCCGTGCTAGATCCATTTATCAGGATAGAGGTTTCAGTGGTCGAAATGCAGGACATTCTAATATCAATCATATCTTTGGGAAAATTTAGAGATATCAGAGAGAATCTTACGAAGGACCATTCTATTTTGTCGAAGGCTTTCACCAGGTCTATTTTAATTAACATTTTCCTTTCTTCCATTTTGTTCTTTTGAAGTAGGATACTACCTCGTTCACAATAATGGAATTATCATATGCTCTTCTCCCTTTTAGGAAGCTTGTATGACTTTAGAGAGAAGAGGTTTAATTCTATTAAACAAAATTTTTGTTATAATCTTGTAAGCCGTGTTGTAAAGGCTTATGGGTCTAAATTGTTTTATTGTTTCCGGAATCTTACAAATTGGGATTAAACAAATGTAAGTTTTGTTAATTTCTTCTGTCATTGATTTATTTCTAGAAGTCTCTTTGCAGAAGTTAGTTAAGTCATTTTTTGTTTCATTCCAGAACTTTTGGTAGTAGAAAGGGTGAAGGTCGTCCGGTCCTGGTGCTTTATAAGGTTTAAAAGAGAAGACTTCCTTCTTAATTTCCTGTAGGTCAGGTTCTATGGTCAGTGCAAGATGGTCCATAATACTGAGGGTAGTGTAGTGAGACATAGGTGTTTGTTTAGTTATGGAGGAAATATGACTAGTATTAAAGAGATTTTGGAAAAATACAGTAATTAACGGGATAATCTCCTTCTGGTCATAAAACCAATTACCCTCATCATCTCTAATGCTAAGGATTCTTTTTTTTTTTCCTACGTTGCATTGTGATAATGTGAAAAAACTTAGTGCTTGCGTCCCCTTCATTTAGCCATTGTACTATTGACTTAAGCTTCCAAAATTCCTCTTCTAGTTTTCGTAGACCTGCAAGGTCTTCTGTTAAAGAAGATTCCAGGTCTCCTAGAAATTGACTAGTAGAATATTTGGGGGATTTCTGAATCCCATTGAGCCTAGCCAGCGTGACATTTTTTATATGGAAGATATTTCCATTTGTTCCAATTTTTTACTTCTTTTGTAAAATTTTAAATTGTCGTAAGAATAGAGTTATTGACATTCTAAGTTGCTTCTACAAGAGGTTTAAATGTAGTATGTGATAGCCACATTGAGGATGGTACGAGTTTTAAAGGGTGGTGATCCGAATATAGTCTGGCTAAGTGTGTTACTTGGGCTTCAGGGTATATATTTATCCGATTGGTGTTTTCCATAAACCTATCTAATCTTTCCATTATTATTGACTTTGAATTCTTTCATTTATTGGACCAGGTGACTTTGGACCCTTAAATCCTAGGTTTAGGAGTTCACAGTAGTTAATACAATTTATGAAGCTGGAGACCCTATTGTTATTTATAGGTAATCCTCCAAATTTTTTATTTTCCTCTGTCACTTCATTAAAATCCCCTGTGATTAACCAGGGGCCTTTAAAGGAGTTTGCTACTATTTATAGGTTGTTCTATAGGATACTTTTTTCCTCTAATAAACAACTAGCATAAATAACTGATAAAAGCCATTGGTGTGGAGAATCATTTACCTTTACCGTGGCTTGAATTTCCTGCTCGGTGCTTGCTACTTGGTCTTCTGTCACCTCAGCTTCATTCCACATCATAACCATTCCACCTGAGTCGCTCTAAGCTGCCACTTGAGTCATTTTTGTAAACCCAAAATCCACCATAAAAGCTTGGTGTTCCGCTAATTTTTCTTCCAGTAGGGCCACCAAAAAAGGTATGTAATAGTCTAACATTGATCTAAATATCCTCCTAAACTCCTCATTACCCGCTCCCCTGCAATTCCAGATTATAACACTCATTGATCTATTTAGGGTTTGGGACGTCTCCATATGTGCCTGCCGTGAGGTCTATTGGTGTGGACTCCCCCATTCCATATTTTCTTGTTTCATCCAATGGTGCTCATATAGGGTTGAGATTATTACTGTTCCATACTTGTAAATTCCCGGGAGACTTTGAAGAATTCTTATATTTATCGAGAATTTCCTCAAGTCGTGCGGGCAGCGTAAGATGTATCTTTTTTCTCTTCTTTCCTTGAACACCAGCATCTTAGGTCCCTTATCATGTCGTACTCCACTCGTCTTGCTGTCGGTGATCCTTCCTCGTCCTCCTTCTCTTCCGTCGGTGTTAGAGTACGTACATGGGGACTGTTTGGTGCCGCCATTGTAGCTATGTTTTGGGTAGTTGATGTTTGCCATTGGTTTGTGTGGAGTATTAGATTGGGGTGGTTGTTGACATTGTGGGTTGCCTGGTGTTGCTGGAAGTGCATTTGGATTTGGGGTGTGGTTTTTTGAAACAATAAAAGTTGCATGCTCAAACCTATGGGGGCAGTAGGGGTGAGTCATTGGAGTCTGGTCCATGGTGATAGGTGAATCCCCAAGGTGGGGTGAGTTGGGAGAGGCATTTGGTTGTTGAACAAGGCTAGCCATGGATGGTTTGCCACATTGTCTAGCCATATCCTTGGCCCCTCCGTCACTATTTGAGTAAGGTAGATCGGGTTATCCAAGTGAATCGTGATGTTTCGTCTTTCCAGCTGTAGATTCAAGTTGAGAGAGAAGCCCGTCAGTCCGCATTCTATCCATGACTGAGGAGCATGGTTCATTGTCAATGGTAGTGTTAGGTAGATTATTGCCTCAGGAAGGTTCCTGGGTAGGTATGGTGCATGGTTTGCATGATGGGATGTTCTTGTCACGACCCCAACCCCGGTCGTGATGACGCCTAATACACTGCTAGGTAAGCCCGACCAATTCAATAACCTTAACCCTTTTTTATACAGTTCATGATTTCAATTAACACAAATAATTAATAAGTCATAATACTGAAACTCTGAAATATAGTTAAAACGTGGGGAAAACCCAAGTAATAAAAACTACCACACAGCCCGAAGAATTAGGTGTCACAAGTCTGAGCTTCTAATATCTGAGTATCAATCTACTACATATCGTTCTAAAGAAATGCGAAAATAAAGCAAATAGGTTAGGTGGGAAGATCAGGATTGTGGACGTCATGCAACTACCTTGATGCTCCCAGATATGATGCTCGCAGAGAAATCCTCATTCAGCCTAAATGGGTGTGTCTAGATCTACACATTAGGTGCAGGGAATAATGTGAGTACTTCCAACCTAGAGAGTAATAAACATAAATAAAGGCTGAGAGTAAGAAATCCTGGATATGCACAATGTAAGCTATAATTACAGCAGTTTAACCCAGATAATATCAACTCACTAAACCAACGAAAACAATGATGTTGCAACAGATAAGTAAGTAAATGACAATCAATTAAGAAATGCAACAAATAGTACGGTACTCTCTAGTTCCTGCTGCGGCGTGCAGCCTGCTCCATGTATTTATTGCCGATGGCGCTCACTGGGGTGTGCAGACTCCGGAAAGGGCCCCATACGGCCCAAGCGCAGTATCAAGCCATCTCGTGGCATCCACTAGGCCCTAAGCCTCATATAAATATCAATATAATACTGTTGCAGCACGCAGCCCGATCCCACACTCAGTCCAGAATCACATAAGCCCCTCTGGCATAATAGCATATAAAATATTCAGCCCAAACTTCATTAAAATATTATTTAAGTTCCAAGTTTTGAGAAAAGTAGCTGAGTTTGCAAAACAATATTAAATATTAGGACTGAGTTCAATTATCTGTAAATATGGTAAGAAACCAATAAAACAATCCCTGAACGATTCAAGCAGTTGACACGAAGCCCACTTATAATAATTAATCCATTTTTATTAGGATATCTACTAAGCTTCAATCAATTAGCTAGTAATTCTATTATGCAAGACGGACCAAGTCACAATCCCCAACGATGCTCTATCCCACGCCCGTTATCCGGCCTTCAAGTCACCTCAATATAGCATTACAAAGAGCAAATTCGAGGTTTCAAACCCTCAACACAGCATTTACATCTATTACTAACCTCAAGCTGGCCAAAATCCTAGCTCGCCATGCCCTTGCCTCTCAAATCGACCACCTCGCACGTCGAACCTGACCAAAACCACAACGAATACGTCACATTATGCTATAGGATTAATACCCAATCGAAAAATATCAAAAATCCCGAAATTAGCAAAACCCGAGCCCCGAACCCACTTCTCAAATTCCAGAAAATTTTAAATCAATGAATTCCCTATCTTGCCACGAGTCTAACCATACGAAAATTAACCAATTCCGACACCATTTTGTCCTTCAAATCATTATTTTATATTTTTGAAAGATTCCACAATTTTCTTCCCAAATTCCATCCCAAGTCATGAATTAAATGATGAATTCAATGATAGATTCATGTACTCTAGCCAAATCTAAGTTAGAATCACTTACCCTGATGAATTCCTTGAAAAACCTTCGAAAAAATCGTCAAACTCTGAGATCTCTAGGTCAAAATATCAAATAAAACCCAAAATATTTTATTTATATAGTAACCCATCAGATTTCCATCTCCGCGGCCGCACAAAATCGACTGCGGCCGCACAAGTGTTTCTCTAAAATGACAGACTTTAGTATTTTGGCCATAACTTTCACTACAGATGTCCAAATGCCTATTATAATATATTTCTGGAAACTAGATTCAAAGAGCTACAACTTTTGTTTCTGAATTATCTCAAAATTCCTTGTGTATGAAAAGATATGAGCTTCCGAAGTCGGATCAGTGACCTAGCTCCTCCAGCGATGGCCGAACAAAAACGACCGCGCCCGCGGAGCCTCCCAGCACGGCTAGTGCAAATACGACCGCGGCCCGCGGTAGTGGGTTCAGAAATTTGACCCTCCAGACCTCCAACAACTATATTTTAGCCTAAAGACACCCCGGGGCCTATCCGGAACTCACCCGAGGCCCTTGGGACCTCAACCAAACATACCAACATAACCCATAACATCGGTTAAACTTGTTCCAATCATAAAAACATCTCAAACAACATCAAATTACTCAAAAATCATTGAATTCAAGCCTAAGTTCTTCTAAAACTTCCGAAACACGCATTCGATCAAAAACTCAACCAAATCACCTCCGAATGACCTGATTTTGCACACATATCCCAAATCACATAACGAAGCTACAATGACTCTCAAAATTCCATTCCGATCCTCGGATCAAAATTTCACCTATCAACCGGAATTCGCTAAAATACTAACTTCGCCAATTCAAGCCTAATTCTACTCTGGGCCTCCAAAATCACTTTCGATCACACTCCTAAGTCACAAATCATCCCCTGAAGCTAGTTGAATCATCGAAATCCACATCCGAGCCCTCTAACTCATAGGTCAATATCCGATTGACTTTTCCAAACTAAGTTTTTCTTAAAGAGACTAAATGTCTCATTTCCTTCCAAAAATCAACCCGTTCACACAAGGCACTGATAATGAAGCATAGCGAATAAGAAAATGAGGAAAATGGAGCAGTTCTTATGAGACGACGGGTCGGCACAATTCTTGGTTGATTTCTCATTCAAACATTCCTTCTGTTCTTGTTGAACCTGTATTGATAATTTGTGTGATGGAATCTTTCCATAGTTTTGTTCCTTGGTTAATGGAAGAATGTTTGAGGAGGGTTTAGGTGTTGATGGCTTTTTGGTGTTAGAAGATAAGTAGTTCAATTTGTTAAACAAAGGGGTAATGTACACGTCTGTTGAGATGGTGTTACCAGCAACTTTTTGGTTTGAAAGGAGTTTTTCAACTGTTTTGGTTAGAGTGATTTGTGACAGGATGTCATTTGGGGTAATATATTCTTTTTTGGAGGTGAGAAGTCTAGTCTTTTGGAGGTTATAATCACTAATTAAAGCTGATGGGGCTTTGCCAAGAATTTTTTTTTGTCTATATCCATTAGATTGTCTTTTGTAGTTATGTTATGAGAAGGATTTCCAGGTTTTGGCATTGTCTCGTGGGTTATAGTAGTTTGTCCGTTACGTTTTGGCAAGGGTTTGACCTCCTGTTTTGTTTCTGTGGGTTTTAAGGTATTTAAAGGTATTTGATAAAGGTAAGGGGGTTTGGGTTTTCAAAGTTATTAGGGGCAGGGTTATCGTTTGGGTGTTTAGACTACTAGGTTTGTCTATATTTTTTTGGTCAATATTGGTAGGTAGCCTGGTTTTGTATTTTCTGGGAGAGGGTTTACATTAGGGTTCTTTGTTTGGACCGCTGGGTGTAACAAGGTTTTTGGTTTGGCCATTTGTTTTTGATTTTGTCCGTATCAAGCGTTGTCCTTAGGTATTTCCCCATTAGTGAAACTAGTCATGCCTACTTGACCAGAAGTCATTTTGGTAGTGACTTCAATTTGGGTAGTAACTGGAAGTGGTCTTTTCTTTGCATCTACTTCTTTGGTTAGGGTATTAACCTCCATGTTCATGTCATTGTTAATAGCATGTTTTGGCTTAGAAGTAGATGCAGTGTTAGGGCAGTTGATAATATTATGTCCTAGTCGTCTACATGACTCGCATAAAAGATTGAATCCCTCGTAGGCTATATTTTGGTAGTGGTTTCCTATTATGATTTGTGTTTTAAGAGGTTTTTCTATGGGTGTTAGAATATATAACCATTCATATTTTCCTCTAGTGGTTGAAGTAGTGCACGCGTCGATCCTAAGAAGTTTCCCTAGTTTGTTTCCTATTTTGTGAAGAATCTCATAGTCGTAGAACTCCGTGGGGAGCTCAGGTAATCTAGCCCAGATAGCTGAGAGGGTCAGTGAAGCTGTTGAAGCTATGAATCTAGACTCCCATCTCCTAACGATAAGGAATTGATTTCCGATGAACCAAGGTCCCTCGTGTAAAGTTTTGTCGTAGTTTTCCTGTCTAGAGAACTTTATGAGGTAGTAATCGTATCTAAGGTCAATCAATGATAGATGCTCTGTGGGTCTCCAAATGGCATGTATTTTTTGTTGTAAGAATTGGTAGGTTACTCGTCTGTCGAATATCTTAATTATTAGAGCATTTTTCTAGTTTTTGTATATTTTTTTCTTATCCTCCGAAGTTATGGGTATAAAGTTGTCCGAATCAAAGATGTTTTCAGATTCATCTGAGGTATCAAAGGCAAGGATAGATTTTTGTACTTTTATGTTGTTGTTGGTTTGAATATTTTCCTGATTTTCTTGTAGCTTGGATAAGAAGGTATCCTTTTGGTCTTGTTTTCCCTTAGAGTTTGGGCTGTCCATTAGTGAGCTCAAGAAATTTTGAGATTTTTGTGCATTGATTTTGTTTTCTGCAATACTATTTGTTTCTGTTTCTTTGCCGCTGAGAGTATGTGCGTTTTTTTCATTTTCTTGTTTACCTAAGATTTGTTGTTTCTTGCATTTATTGTATGAGAAGTGGTTGATGCATAACTTATAGTGGTTTGGTAAATTGTTTCAATGGCCTACTATTATTTAAACAACAACTATATTATAGTGTGCTTAAACAATTGACCCCATTTTAATGCTGCAAAGAACTTTGACAATTATCAAAGCAATATATTTTTCTTTTCACACAATTCTGCACTAAATATCAAATTTTGACATTATTTTTTTTAAAAAAAAACTCAACTTTACCCTACAATTCTTGTTATATAATAATATGGTACGTAAAGAAATAGCTGGGACAGTCATATTTCTTAATAAGATGATAGTGTATAAACTCACACTTAAAACAATGGACCAAACAAAGATTCTTGCCTCAGCAAGCCAAATATTCTCCTCTACTTTCAAATATTGTCTACATATAACCTTCGTTACGCTATTGGATTATACATACCCTTACCGTCATAATATGGAACAAAAATACCTCTATTTTAGATGGAGCGCCACATTGCAGCACCAGATTAAAATGACCATTTATTTTTACCCAACCCATTTTACAAAAAACCTACAACCCAAATCATATTTTCATTTTTCAGATTTTTTAAAGGATTTTCTTTTTGTAAAACTTAAAATAAATTGCAAAATATTTTCGTTTTTTTTTAAATTGAGTAGATGCTAAACTGGTTTGAATTTTTATCTCTTGATAAGGAACGTTTTATCTCCCATAGGTGGCCTATTCGAGGTGAAGCAAGATTAATCGAGCCAGTAGCTTGGAATAACGAATGGTTAAAAAGAGACGATCCTATTAAGCCGTTCAATCGTAATTCTCTCTTTTGAGTTATAGCATATATCAAAATATTTAAAGCAATATTATTTAACCCTTACTACATTATATGTTGCAAAATTTATCAAATGATATGTAAAAGCAATCACCATTTAGATCATCCACAGTAGCTTTAATTATTTGCAAAACAAATTGTAAAAACTGAAGAAAAAAAATTAACAAAATATTTTATTTTTGTAAAAACTGTAAAAACATATCTGTAAAAACTGAAAAAAATTGAAAAAACTGATTTTTTTTCAGTTTTTAACAAAATATTTTTGTTTTTTAAAAACTAAAAAAATATTTAAAACAAAATATTTTTGTTTATGAAAAATGGTTTTTTTATTTTTTTCATTTTTTTAAAGATTTTCTTTTTGTAAAAATTGGAAAAAAAAAATTTGTATGAAATGAATTTTGTTTTTGTAAAAACAGAAAAAATATATTTTCGTTTTTAAAAACAAAATATTTTCGTTTTTTAAAAACTGGAAAAATTATTTCAACAAAATGTTTTCGTTTTTGAAAAATATTTTCATTCACTTTGCCAGTTTTTTAAAAGAATTTTGTTTTGTAAAAACTGGAAAAACAAATTTGTAAAAACAGAAAAAAATTGTTTTTAACAAAATATTTTTGTTTTTAAAACTAAAATTTATAAAAAATGGATCAAAATGAAAATAAGGGTCAGATTGTGGGTTTTTTTAAACACGGGTCGGGTAAAAAAAAAGAAATGAGCCGTTTTAATCTGGTGTTGCCATGTGGCACTCCATACAAATAGGGGTATTTTTATTTCAAAGTATGACAGTAGGGGTATAAATAACCCAATAATATGACGGTAGGGGTATATACAGCCCAATAGTATAACAAGGGATACCGGTAAACAATAACATATCGATATCAATTTTAGTATCCCGCACACTATGCTCTTCGTTTATGAAATCAAATTATTACTCAATACACAAAGATCTGGGAAAATACATAGGTGAACTTGGACTATCCTGCGTGGGGGCGTTATATTTGTCCTTAAAATAAAATGGCTTCTTACATTATGGTAACATATTATTTACTGTCCTTAACATAAAATGGCTTCATACATGTGTATTTTGCACGTCTACTTGTACTTATTTGCTTTTCCTAAACAAATGCTTTGATTACTAATTATGTTTTATTTTCAACCTTCCCTTATTTAATGATTTAGTTCAGTTAAATGGATTCAAAATAGTGATATTCAAACTGATATGTCGTGCTAATATAATTAACTTAGGGAAAAAGAGTTACATTTTGAAAGCTGTTACACAGGATACAAAATAGTTGAAACTATATACACTATCAAGTGAAACAAAGTCTACACTTCTAGCATAATTTAACTGGCTATGACATATTACTTTCAAGTTATTATAAGACTTCATATTATGGATTCACCTAACAATAGTGTAAAAACTCTTCATATTGCCAGTTCACAAACCATAAACTCATGAGATGAACAAAACATAGCACGAACAGCAAAGCTAACAAGGACAGAAACTTAACTCTTTTTTAGCAATATTGCTGGTTTCATATTTAACTTATTTAAAGTTCAAATGACGCCTCTGAAAGCGGCGAAAACTGTTTTCACATAGATATGCAGGCATACAGAGTTACTTCACTTGTACAATTCCTTGAATCTTCTGCAAGCTTCTACGACATTATCCCTGTGCCCAAATGCACTTACTCTGACAAAACCTTCACCGCCAGGCCCAAAACCACTGCCTGGTGTGGTAACAACATGAGTCTTCTCAAGTATCTCGCTGAAAACCTCCCATGAGCTTCGTCCAGGGAAGTGAACCCATACGTAGGGTGCATTTTTACCTCCATATACCTTGTAACCTAGCGACTTAAATGTCTCCATTATGATTTCTGTGTTTTCTTTATAGAAACTAACCACGTTCTTCATGGCCTGTGATGCAAGGTCAACATGTTCAAGCAGAGAACTTGGGCCTATTAAATGATGTTATTTTTTATTAAGTGAACAAGGAAACGACAAGCAAATGTTGAAACTGACCTTGAAACCATCAGGTGAAAGGCAAGCCAGACCGCCAGCTTGAGCGATATTGGATGCACCATTGAAGCTTGTACAAACAATGCGATTGAAGTCTTTTGCTACAGGAAATCCATCAGAATATAGGAGTGCTTTGGGAATTGCTGTCCACCCTAAACGAACTCCAGTGAACCCAGCATACTTCGAAAACGATGAAACCTCAATGGCAACCTGCAAGTCCAGTACAATATGCTTACTGAGAAATAAATCCACTTACTAATGTAGAATCATGCAATAAATTCTGTAGACCACAGAGGTAAGGAGAAAAAGCAGCACAAAAAAGTCTAACTGAAATATGACGACTCTCTAAGAAGCTCTGTAACTGAAAAAGACAAGCGAGGGAGCAAGAAGGATCAGAAGAAAGTCCCTCCAATTAACCAGGGGATAAAAGCACTTGGATAATAGACTTGAGATAACCTTACTACAGAGTGCCATTGAAGAACAGGGAAAGAAGATGACTTGGAAGACCACTTACAAACTATGGCAAAAGACAATGAAGGAGCAGGAAAAGAAGATGAATTAGAAGGAAAGGTCCCAACGAATTGCATGAATGATAATAAACGAGCTAAAAATCTTCAATTGAACAGACTGCTCATGTTATTTTTCTACAGTAAGATTAGAAAGAGACTGTAGGAGAAGATAGGAATCCATATAAAAATATAAAAAAGTCATAAAGGCTATATATGAAAGAGCCGCACAAGCGTGAGAATAGTGGTAGGAGATACAAAAGAGTTTTCCATAACCATGAAGATCTGCATTGAGCCTATACTTGTTTATCCTCATTATGGATGGGCTAACCGATAGCATACAGGATGAGGTCTTCGCTATTTGCAATGGCATTCTACTTTCTCACTATCTTTTCTATCCTTTCTGAAGCAAGCCAAGATGGAAACTTTTCAAGTTGTAGCATACAGGATGAGGTCTTCACCATTTGCAATGGCATTCTACTTTCTCACTATCTTTTCTATCCTTTTTGAAGCAAGCCAAGATGGAAACTTTTCAAGTTGTGGTCCGTTTTTAGACAGTTCACGGAAGAGGAAAATAGACATGTAAGGACTAGAGCGTATAGCCCTAACACTACATTTCGGATCCCCTAGTATGTTAATTGCAAATGATATTAAGTTAACTGACAAAACTAGTGAGGGTGATGTTAACCGAAAGTCTGAACTATGGAAAGCACTAGGGAATAACAATTTTAGAATAAGTAAGAGTATATTGCAAGCTTAGCCACCATATGCAAACGATTCGTGCAACTAATCAATAGGAAATTAATGAATACCAGAATGAAACAGGTCCAGATAGAGCGAAATCAATAGTGAGACCGCATATGCCGACCCTAACTAGCTGAGGATTGATGTATGGTTGTTATGTGATTAAAAAGAGCAACCAAACAAAGTGATATGCGGACATCATGAGCTTTAGTCATCTAAAAACAGGGTCTGAACAAATGATAGCAGAAGCTTTCACTAGAAAAGAATGTAAAGCTTAATATTGACCAAATAAAATGATCCAGACTTACCTCTTTGGCTCCAGGAATCTCAAAGATGGACTTTGGACTGTCATCACATATATACATTGCATATGCAGAATCATAAACAAGGATTGAGCCATTGTTTTTAGCAAAATGCACCAATTTAGTCAGCTGCTCCCTTGATGCCGCAGCACCAGTTGGATTATTAGGCGAACAGAAAAATATAATATCTGTTCGAGGAACACTGGATAAATCAGGAAAGAACCCGTTTTCTGGAGTACATCTCATGTATGCAATACTCCCATACTTCTCCACATCCTTCTGAAACTGACCAGTTTGGCCCATAATAACACTTGAATCCACATAAGCCTACAGTAGAAACAACAATCAAGGCTTACATCAGAATCTTACACACATCATCAGATATGAGAGCCTTTCTCCAAAAAGTGGTAATGAAAGCAAGAATACTCCAATAGACTATAAAGAGACTAACAAATAACAGGAGTATTAAAGATGCGTCAATAGCCTTTACAAGAGTATAAAAGTTCATGCTAAGTTATAAACAAGTACCACTTCACTTAAATCTCAGCCTACAGTAGAAACAACAATCAAGGCTTACATCAGAATCTTACACACATCATCAGATATGAGAGCCTTTCTCCAAAAAGTGGTAATGAAAGCAAGAATACTCCAACAGACTATAAAGAGCCTAACAAATAACAGGAGTATAGATGTATCAATAGCCTTTACAAGAGTATAAAAGTTCGTGCTAAGTTATAAACAAGTACCACTTCACTTAAATCTCACAACGATATGAAAAATTATTAAACAAAATAGACATAGCAACAACAACAACAACAACAACAACAACCCAGTATAATCCCACTTAGTGGGGGGTCTGGGGAGGGTAGTGTGTACGCAGACCTTACCCCTACCCTTGGGTAGAGAGGCTGTTTCCAAATAGACCCCCGGCATCCTTCCCTCCAAGAACTTCCCACTTTGCTCTTGGGGAGACTCGAACTCACAACCTCTCGGTTGGAAGTGGGGGTTGCTTACCATTAGAGCAACCCCTCTTGTCAAACAAAATAGACATAGCAAATCAACAATATGCAGGCATCCTGGATGGGCATTTTTCCATTTTTGTCAAACATGGAAGAATATAGGTAAAAGCCTGAAAATTTTACCGGATACGATGGATCTTGCACAGCCATAGTGACATCAGACCCAAAAAGAACCTAAGATACAGTCGAGAAATACAAAAAACTGTTAGTGAAAGACGCAAAGACAGCAGCTATAATTTGAAAAGACCACTTGATAAAGAGAAAACCAAACCTGAAGCCTAGATATATCACTTTTGGCACCATCAGAGACGAAGATATCATCTTCCTCTATTCCAACATTTGCATAAAAGGTAGAAGCAATGGAGGCTCTAAGTTGCTGCTCATGCGGAAAACAATTAACCCCATTCTTAGAGTTATTCTGACAACTGAATTTACACTTAAATCACAGATGAAATGCCATGAACAAAACATACGGTAACCATAGAGTAATTTTCTCTTATGTCTGTCTTAAAGTAGCATGTTTAGCCGAGCTTCTTTCGAAGCAAAAGCGCTTTTTTTTTTTTTTGTCAAAAGTGGGTTTTTTCTAAAATTAAAGTGTTTTGCCAAACTTTTGAAAAGGAAAAAAGTGCTTTTGAGGAGAAGCAGAAAAAAGTAACTTCTCTCCAAAAGCACTTTTTTTAAAAACACTTTTGAGAAAAATACACTTAGAAGCAGTCTTTTAAAGCTTGGTCAAACACTAATTGTTGCTCAGAAGTGCTTTTCAAATTAATTAGCCAAACACAAACGGCTTCTCACCAAAAGTACTTTTGAGAAAAGCACTTTTGAGAAAAAGTACTTCTCAAAATAAACTGATATTTGCAGCTTGGCCAAATGGACTATAAGGCGCTAGAATAACCACTTGGAAATAGCCAAACATGAAACATGTCATTGCACTCTCGCTTTTTTTTCCTAAAACCTTGGTAGGCAAACTAAGTGTTTAATAAATGCTAATTACAAAGCAGTAATAGATTATTGTTGATATAATATATGGAAATGATTTTAAATGCTTCGGAAATTCCAGTTGTGCATGCCTTTTAGACATCATTATATCATCGTCATACTATATTATAAATGGGAAGCTCTAAAGTAGAAATTGAATTACCAAAATATCCATCAAAAGTTGTATTATCTTTCTACCCCTTCACTTAAACTGTACTCCAATAATATTTTTGTAGAAAAATGTAAATGTGTATTCTAATAAATAAATAGACATAAATAGTGTAATACAAATCTAACCCAATCGTTTTGAATTCTCAATCTTAAAGTTTTTAATGTGCTTTTGATTATGCAATAAAGATGGATTAAAGAAAGGCATCTGAATGAGATATCCTTTTGTATTCTCTCAAGTTTATTCAGTTTGCCTCTTCCCACTACTCATCCGAATATGCATATTTGGTATAATGTACATGTTTTATATCCTCTGAAATTGGTTGGTGATATCTTTTTGTATTTCCAACCAGATTTGTGGAAGTTGATCTGGTTAGGATGATTGTTCATAAAGTTTTCATTTCCTGGCTTGAAGAACAAGCTGATGAAGTGCTTCTTGATCAAGCTTCTATCTTTCCCAATTTTCATCCTAGAAAGTAATCAATGATTATGCTTGCATCTGTGCTATTCTGGTTGCAGATGTCTTTACTCACAAGTAAGTTCACATTTTCATTTTCTTTTAAACAATTTAACTAGGACAATGTTTCTTTGTTCTAAATTTTTTTTATTTGTGATTACATGTAGTCGACGTATGGTGCTGGAGTTTGAAGCAAAAAGCAAGTTTTTTCTGGTGAAACTTTCTCTTATAAAAATGATCTCTTTCATACAATTTGTATCCTCGCTCTTTTTGTCCGTTCGATTAATAATGGTTTCAGTTGTTTGTGGCCACAAGGTCTCCTCCCTTGGCACTTAATTTTTTCTCTCCATGTTTCGTTATTGTTTTCTACTCCCGTTGCCTCTTCACTTAATAGTCTCTATTGACCATGCTAAAGTTATTTTTCTGTTTTCTTTTTCCTTATTGGTTATTGTCAAATGAAATCTTAGTTGATTAATCTTGCTATTCTTTTACCTTTTAACTACCCTTTCAACTATTACCTTAAGCAATATTCTCTAGACCAAATTAATCTACTAAATAATAAATCACATTAATTAAATAATTAAATACAAGATCTGATTCATCTACCGAAATCAAGTACTAACAAATATATGGGGAACGAAGAGGAGGAAGTTATGAAAGAATGAAAAATAAATAGTCATGGATTGTATGGATCACATGTTGGATTAGTGGGCGGATGTTGGATCCCTCCCTCCCTCCCTTAAAAGATTCATTTCAATTGGGTATAGGTGAGGGAGCCATACATTTCTTAATTATCTTTTGGCTTCTTTTTTTATTGTTAAAGTTTGATTGATTAACTTTTATCTAACCATGATTAATATCACATATTGATCTTTCAAGTTTCAGGTAATTATATTTGCTTAAAATTGTAATGAACACTTCTTATACGAGCATTAGTCATTCAGTTTCGTTAAGATAAATTTTGCTTGTGTTGGCGTGCCTTTATTTTTGACAACTTACTTTTTATGCTTTTAAAATTTATTTATGGGAGAGATATCAATATCAACAATATCATATCATCTATAACAAATACTAGGTGAAATTTAACTTATCACACATTTGTATATACCTTATAATAAAAAATAATTAATTACAAATCACATCTAGGTATCCAACACCATACAGCTTACATTTCTTCATTTTATGTTTACATTTTTCGCTTTATTTATATCGTTTTAAAAAAAATTGTATTGTTTGACATGATAGGAATACCCGTGCATCTAATCATTTAGCGGTCAATAATTAAGTCATTCAAATATGCAGATTGCACAACAATTTGAGCTTGTAATTTTTTCCTTTAAATTTTATGGTACTCATTTTACATATGTTTTAATATTAATATTATATAATATTTCAAATAGTATGTACTAATGGATATGGAATACTCATGTAGAGAAACTAGGTATGCCAAAAGAGGAAGTTTTCACTCTACCGCGTGGACCACCAGATAAAGAAGATAGTAATGCATTTGAGGAAAGAAGATACAAAATGAACCAGATAAATAGAGGAAAGACAAACTATAAACACACATGCAAAATACCATTTCTTCTTGTAGCAAAAAATGGAAGAGAATTAAGAAATGAACGATAAACAATAGACGTAATATCAACAACAACAACAACCCAGTATAATCTCACTTAGTGGGGTCTGGGGAGGGTAGTATGTACGCAGACCTTACCCCTACCCTGGGGTAGAGAGGCTGTTTCCAAATGGACCATCGGCATCCTTCCCTCCAAGAACTTCCCACCTTGCACTTGGGGAGACTCGAACTCACAACCTCTCGGTTGGAAGTGGGGGTTGCTTACCATCAGAGCAACCCCTCTTGTCTTAAACAATAGACCTAATATCATATTACAAAAATTAGCCGGAGGGGGGGGGGGGGGGGGGATGGGGTGTATTGGGGGATGAAATCCACTACTTACTTTTTCTCCTTGCTCAGCACCATAACCACTGTAACCCTTTAATGTTGACAGGTCATGTGCTCTCTGCCAATGAGTAGAGTAAAAGAAAACAAAATCAAAAATAGGAAGTTGATTATCGACTTAGAGTTCAATAAGCAGAATAGATTAAAAATACAAACTACTTGTCAAGTTAAAACAGTCCATGTAGGCATGCTGAATGCTATCAACACAAATATCCAGAAACATGTTTATTATAGAACCAAACGTTACCAGATACATGACCTTTTCCGGTAGTCCTATCATCGGTCAACAGAACAGGATACGAAATACAACAAAAAAACGAAGTTTGACTAATAACAAAACACTACAGCGTGATAGAGATGTGAAATGACCCATGAACATAGAAAACTATATCATATCTTTACAAAATTCACAAACAAGGGTATCAGCATTACCTGTGCCATCGCAGAACTTATGAATTCAGGAATGGGCTCAGTAGTGTCACCAATTCCAAGGCTTATAATTTGAGTTTCAGGGTGTTTCAACATGTGTGCAGATCTCCTTCTTGCAATCTAACTTCACCAAAGAGAGATAGTTTATAACTTAACTCCTATTAAGTAGGAGAAACAACAACAACAACAACAACAACAACAACTACCCAGTATACTCCCACCAGGTGGGGTCTGGGGAGGGTAATATGTAGGCAGTCTTACCCCTACCCAAAAGGGCAGAGAGGCTGCTTCCATGCGACCCTCGGCGCATAGGACAGAATGAAAAGCTGCATTGGAAAACAAAGACAAAATTAGTAACCAAGGCAAGACAAAACAAAATAACAAAACAAAGCATAAGTAATCCTGCAGAAATAACGTAAATGGTTATGTAAACATAAGGAACATAAATACCGTCGCAACCAAGAGGGGACCTAGGCTAAAACACTAGACATCGATGGGTAACCCTACTATCCCACACCCAACCCCGGGTGAGGCGAACGAAGGACTCTAAGGGCCCCTATCCTGCAACCCTGATTCTAGACCTCCAGACTCCCCTATCGAGGGTCATGTCCTCGGTAACCTGCATTTTAGTCATGTCCTGCCTAATCACCTCTCCCCAATGCTTCTTAGGCCTCCCTCTACCCCGCCGACCACCAGCAATCTCCAGCCGCTCGCAGCTCCTCACCGGGGCATCGGGACCCCTCCTCCGTACATGCCGAACCACCTCAGCCTCGCTTCCCGCATCTTCTCGTCCACTGGGGCCACCTCTACCTTCTGTCGAATAACTTCATTCCTAATCTTATCCAGCCTGGTGTGCCCACACATCCACCTAAGCATCCTCATCTCAGCAACCTTCATTCTCTGGACATGGGAGTTCTTCACGGGCCAGCACTCTGCCCCGTACAACATCGCAGGTCTAACCACGGCTCTGTAGAATTTCCCTTTGAGTTTGTGTGGGATTTTCTTGTCACACAGGACCCCAGAAGCAAGCCTCCACTTAGGAGAAAATGTCTACAAAATAAATTTTAGTGTATTACTTTAAAGTGTCTTCTTTCCCCTAATTCAAGATGGAAGTATAGAGGGGTAATGGCTATATAAAATCAGCCAACTGACATCCAGCTTAAAAAGCAAATAATTTTGCTTCAGGGAACTAAATCTGCTTGTTATCTCATCGTAATTCCACATTACTGCTATATCATCTAAATTAATCTTTTATTTGTATGAGCACAAAAGAAATGTCTCCAATTTATTCCAAGCAATGTGTCCAACGTCTTCTCTAATCTCCTACTGCTAATTCAATATAAGCAGCATCTTTAATTGCAAAGTAGCTTAAGTAAACAGATAACAACAATCAACTCAATAAAAAAGTACCATCTAAAATACAGACCTCGGGAAAAAGATAACCAGCTTGAAGTTTAGCTAAGTTCTCATTGCGAGATACCTTTGTCTTGTAAGCTTCAAGCAACACAGGAGTTTTGTTAGCACAGTCAAATCTCAATAAATTGCATATGTATTTGAATGGACAAATACAGGTGAGACTAAGATGGACAATTGTTTACGTTTATCATTGTCAACAAACAATTTTTGTACAATTATTTTAAAAACACCACGTAGCAATTGTTTTGACTCTTCACTTTGCTTCTCATCGAGTTAAAAGCAATACACATGCAATCACAAACATTAATTACTTTAAAGCTCACAAATACCAATTTTCAAAATCTCTAATTGATCCATATTGCAATGGCTCACAGTCTACTATTTGCATTAATACAATATGGCAATTCACCAGAAGAACCCCTTTGACCCCCCCCCCCCCCCCCCCAAAAAAAAAAAACAAAAAACCAGAAAACCAAAAAATGTGAAACAATTTGCACTAGGAAACAACATTAACATAAAGGCTTACAAGTCTCCGTAGAGGGTGTTGCAACACATCTAACAATACCACCAGTTTTGCCTGGCAATGACACATTCTGGCTCCTGCAACAATTAATCCACACTTTATATTAGCAAACATTGCATACACCAGGAATGAAATACTATTACCAAAGAATTAATGGAAGCAACAGTAGTTTTTTACTGCATTCTCATCAATGCATTTAGTCATGAATATACAACCAATACAGATGAGATTCTTGGGCAGTCCGCTCACTAGTAAACTCATCCCAGTCTGTAAATGCTATAAATGGGGGATACTTCGTTCAATAAAGGAAAAAGAGAGTCCTCAGCTTCGTGTAATTCAAAATGAAAACATTAATAAAAACCAAAAAAAAATTGCTCTAACATCAAACTATAGAAAAATAAAGAGTCAAATTCAAGAATCAGTAGAAGTAGGTTGTGGTGCAATGGATAGGATCGTACCGCCCTTAACAAGGGGTATCGGGTTAGAGCCTGAGCCCTGTGAATGGAAAACATCTTGGTATGAGTGCATCCCCCTTTAATGGCCCAACGCGGTGCGTCCCCCAATGTGGGTACCCCACACCAGGTAGGAAACCAACAAAAGAAAGACACTTTCTCCCCAGGTCTTTGGAGGAAGAAAACAAAGGTCAGACATAAAAATCGTTAACAAAACCTAACCATGAAATAAAAAAAATGAATAGTTGAAGCTGAAGCGAGTCAGAATGCTCAAAGGTATAGTGGACCTTCCTTCTCTACAGCTTCGCTAATGCTTAAATATTGATTATTTACCAGCAAAAGAGAACCAGCAATGTCGATAATGAAAGCAATTATAAGATTCAATAAGAATCATATGAATTGAAACTATCCCAACAAAAAAATAGAACTGGAACTGAGTTAGAAAATCAAACAAAACGTAGGAGATGAAATTTGGTACCTGAGACGGAGTTTGTGCTGACCCAATAAAGTAGAAGTTGATGAAGCGATTGAAGTGGAAAGACTTTGCTGAATAGCTGCCATTTTTTTCTAATAGAACAAACCACGTTATCTCACTGGAGTATAGCACCCCCTCAAAAACCAAAAAGCTACTATAAGAAACCCTATTCTTCCAATTTGCAGGAGCGCCCTTGCTCTATTAACTCACGTTGCTTCTTATTTGTTAATATTTTAATCTGCTAATTTGATCTTTTCACGTTTAACAAATTTTAATTATGATTTATTAAAACCTAATACCTAACTAGCACTTCGACACTTTTAAACTATTGTCACGCCTCCTTTTTTTACCATCCGAGGGGATATAAGGCAAGTTTTTCCAATTAAAGTGACATAAATCGAAATGTGATTATTTTATTTGTTTTTTCAGAGTTGTCACTTGAAATAGTTTATGGTGTTCCAAATCACCGGTTTATTTTAAATTCCAAATCGGGGACATTTTCAACTTTATTTAATAAGTATGCGGACCAGAAATTCTAAGTAAGGAATTCTGTTAACCAGGAGGTATTAGGCATTTCCGGGTTCTGTGGTTGTAGCACGGTCGCTTAACCTTTCTTTTTTTCTTTTTATTTATTTTTATTTATTTACTAGTATTTTACTTACATAGACCAGAAAGGTGAGGATCGAAATTCGGAGAGTGAAGAGAGGAAGGAACCCTTTTTTTAAATCCTACGTACTGCTCTTCTCTCAATCGCTCTTTGGTATTTGGAAGTGGAAAAGCAAACTGCTGGCTGTGGCCGAAAAGAGGGGTTCTGTCTTTCTTCATTCAACTATTAATAATTGGCCTATTATCTAATTTACTACATGTTTTAAAATTATTCTGCATTTTTAACTTTATAACTGCTTTTAATTATTTTATGAAACTATTCTAAAACAAGTTACGATTGTCGTACACTTATTTGTTTGATACACGTTGCGAACCGCGTCAAAGGTGTTCTTCTGGTGAATTGCCAAATTGTATTAATGCAAATACTAGACCGTGAGCGGTGCAATACGAATAAATTAGAGATTTTGAAAATTGGTATTTGAGAACTTTAAAGTTATTAATGTTTGTTATTGCATATGTATTGCTTTTAACTGGATGAGAAGCAAAGTAAAGAGTCAAAACAATTGCTATGTGACGTTTTTAAAATAATTGTACAAATTTGTCTATTGACAATGATAAAAAGTAAGCAATTGTCCATCTTAGTCTCATCTGTATTTGTCCATTCAAATACATATGCAATTTCTTGAGATTTGACTGTGCTAACAAAATTCCTGTGTTGCTTGAAGCTTACAAGACAAAGGTCTCTCGCAATGAGAACTTAGCTAAACTTCAAGCTGGTCATCTTTTTCCTGAGGTGTGTATTTTAGATGGTACTTTTTTATTAAGTTGATTGTTGTTATCTGTTTATTTAAGCTACTCTGCAATCAAAGATGCTTCTTATATTGAATTAGCAATACGAGATTAGAGAAGACGTTGGACACATTGCTTGGAAGAAATTGGAGACATTTCTTTTGTGCTCATGCAAATAAAAGATTAATTTAGATGATATAACAGTAATGTGGAATTACGATGAAACGACGAGCAGATTTAGTTCCTTGAAGCAAAATTATTTGCTTTATAAGTTGTATATTGGTTGGCTGATTTTATACTGCCATTACCCCTCTATGCTTCCATCTTGAAATAGGGGAAAGACACTTTATAGTAATACACTGAAATTTATTTTGTACACATTTTCTCCTACTCAATAGGAGTTAAGTTATAAACAATCTCTCTTAGGTGAAGTTAGATCGCAAGAAGAAGATCTGCACACATGTTGAGACACCCTGATGCTCAAATTATAAGCCTTGGAATTAGTGACACTACCGAGCCCATTCTTGAATTCATAAGTTCTGCCATGGCTGATAGCCTTGTTTGTGAATTTTGTAAAGATAGGATACAGTTTCTGATGTTCAGGAGTCATTTGACATCTCTATCATGCTGTAACAACAACAACAACTATCCAGTATAGTCTCATAAAGTGGGGTCTGGGGAGGATAATATGTAGACGAGCCTCACCCCTATCCGAAATGGCAAAGACGCTATAGTGTTTTGTTATTAGTCAAACTTCGTTTTTTTGTTGTATTTCGTATCCTGTTCTGTTGACCGATGATAGGACTATCGGAAAAGGTCATGTAACTGGTAACGTTTGGTTATATAATAAACATTCTGGATATTTGTGTTGATAGCATTCAGCACGCCTACATGGACAGCCATTTAACTTGACAAGTAGTTTGTATTTTTAATCTATTCTCCTTATTGAACTCTAAGTCGATAATCAACTTCCTATTCTTGATTTTGTTTTCTGTTACTCTACTCATTGGCAGAGAGCACATGACCTGTCAACATTAAAGGGTTACAGTGGTTATGGTGCTGAGCAAGGAGAAAAAGTAAGTAGTGGATTTCATCCCCCAGTACACCCTATTTTTGTAATATGATATTATGTCTATTGTTTATCGTCCATTTCTTAATTCTCTTCCATTTTTTGCTACAAGAATAAATGGTATTTTGAATGTGCACTTATAGTTTGCCTTTCCTCTATTTGTCCGGTTCATTTTGAATCTTTTTCCCTCAAATGCATTACTATATTCTTTAGACAAGAGGGGTTGCTCTGATCGTAAGCAGCCCCACTTTCAACCGAGAGGTTGTGAGTTCCAGTCTTCCCAAGAGCAAGGTGGAAAGTTCGTGGAGGGAAGGATGCTAACATTGTGGAATCTTCTAGTACTTTTGTGAAAGATAGATTTAAAGGAAAATAAAATAAAGTCCAGAATAAAGGACATATGAAGAAGCATAATTGCCTAAATAAGCCGGAGGGCCATATTCAAAAGTCGAAACGACCTTGCTATGTCTACGGCAAAATTGGTCACAGGGCTTTTCAGTGCAACTAGAGACAAGGACAAAGCTCAAAGACTGGAGGAAAAGCTCCAGTACAAGCTAACCTTACTGAGGGTGGTGATGTCATTGCTGATGTGGTTGTTGAGGCGAATATGGTGGCTAACAAAACTAACTGGATATTGGACACAAGCGATTCAAGGCATCTTTGCGCCAACAAAGAGCTATTTCACGACTTTGAGGAATCTGCGGATGGAGAGTGTGTGTACATGGGTAACTCCACTACAACTGAAGTTATGGGCAAAGGAAAAATTATCCTTATATTAACTTCTGAAAAAATTTTAGCCTTGAACAATGTTCTGTATGTACCCTCCCTTCGTAGAAACTTAGTTTCTGGTGCGCTTCTCAACAAAGCAGGTCTTAAACTTGTTTTTGAATCTGATAAAGTTTTCATTTCTCGTGGAGGAGACTTTGTTAGGAAAGGTTACCTTAGTGGGGGTTTGTTTGTACTGAACATCGCTCAAGAGATTACTAATAATGCTAGTACTTTCAATTCTGGTTATATTGGTGAGTCTATTGATTTGTGGAATGGTAGACTAGGTCCTGGTAATATTGCTTTTATTAAAAGACTTAGAAAAATGGAAGTAATTCCTACAGTTAATGTTGATTATTTTTCTTAGTATCCTGTTTGTGTAGAAGCAAAACATACCAAAAATTCCTTTAAGAATATAAATAGTAGAAAAATAGAATTACTTTAACTAGTACATTCTAACTTAGCCGGTTTCAAGAACACTGTTAGTAACGAATACTACATCACCTTTATAGGTGAATTTTCTAGATACACTAAGGTATATCTTCTTAAATCAAAAGATGAGGCTGAAAGCATATTTTTAAAATACAAGGCAGAAGTAAAGAATCAATTAGACAGAAAAATCAAGAGATTTATGTCTGACAGGGGTAGTGAATACATTATTAATACTCTAGAAGCCTTTTGTGAGAAAAATGGTATTATACATGATGTTAGTGCTCCCTATACTCCCCGAAAAAATGGTGTAGCCGAACGTAAAAATAGAAACCTTAAGAAAATGATGAATTCTATACTTTTGAGTCCGGACTTATCTGATGATATGGGGGGGGGGGGGGGGGCTGTTTTATCTACATGTTATGTTCTTAATAAAGTCTCTCATAAGAAGTTAGATAAAACCATGTATGAGCTATGGAAATGGTTTGCCCCTAACTTAAAATTTTTCAAAGTGTGGGAGTGTTTGGCTAAGGTTGGTCTACCTAATTTTAAACAAGTAACTGTTGGACCCAAAACATTGATGCTATTTTCATTGGTTATGCTCAAAATAGCGTTGCATATAGATTTATGTCTTTGAATGATAGTTTTATTTGTGAATCTGGAGATGCATAATCTTTTGAGCATGTTTTTCCATTGAAATATAATGTGCCTAGTGATATGCCGAATAATGCTTCTACATCTATGTCTATTAACTCTCATATCGTACCTTCTTCTAGTGTTACTGCTAATGAGCATGAAAATAAACTTAGAAGAAGCAAGAGGCGTAGAATTGAAGCTAGCTTTGGTCATGACTTTATTATCACTTTCTTGACTGAAAATATTGATCTTGATATGTTGAGTGATGAATAAGTGTCAATCTATTTAATAGAAGAAGACCCTAAGACATACAATGAAGCGATGAGATCAATAGATGCTAGTTTTTGGAAAGAGGCCATTAAAAGTGAATTAGACTCTATAGTTTCTAATTACACTTGGGACTTAGCTGATTTGCCTAAAGGTTGTAAACCCATAAGTAGCAAGTGGATATTTAAGAAGAAATTGAGACGTGACGGTATAATTGAGAAATATAAGGCTAGACTTGTTATTAGAGGTTTTAATCAAAAGAAAAGCATTGATTACTTTGACAATTATTCTTTTGTGACTAAGATAGAGACTATTAGAACTCTTGTTGTTGTAGGCGCTATTCATAATTTAGTAATACATCAAATGGATGTTAAACGGGCTTCCCTAAATGGTGATTTAGAGGAATAGATCTATATGTCTCAACCTGAGGGATTTATGATCCAAGGACAGGAGAGTAAAGTATGCAAATTGAGAAAGTCTTTGTATGGTCTAAAGCAGGCACCTAAGCAATGGTATAAAAATTTAATAGCACATTAGTGGATAATGATTTTGTTGTTAATGGATCTTATACTTGTGTTTTTCCAAGATGATATGATCAGATTGTGTTATTATATGTTTGTATGTGGATGACATGTTAATCTTTGGTCATAATGTGAATATTGTTAATGAGACTAAGAATTTTTTGTCTTCTAAATTTGAAATGAAAGATCTTGGAGAAGCATATGAGATTTTAGGGGTTAAAATTAAAAGAACTTCTAATGGTTTTTCATTGTCTCAGTCTCATTATATTGAGAAAATGTTGAAAAGGTTTAATTATTTTGATGTAGCACCTGTGACAACTCCTTATGATCCTAGCATACACTAAAAAATAAGAAATCTAGTATTTCTTAAACTGAATATGCTAAGATAATTGATAGTGTAATGTTTCTCATGAATTACACATGACCTGATATTGCTTATGGTGTTAATAGATTGAGTAGATATACTCACAACCTAGTAGTGAACACTGGAATGCTCTCCATTGTTTGCTAAGATATTTGAGAGGTACTATGGATTGGTGTTTGCATTTTAATAAATTTCCTGCTGTTTTAGAAGGATTTTGTGATGAAAACTGGGTTACTGATAATGATGAAGTTAGCTCCACTAGTGGCTATGTATTCACTTTGAGTGCATGTGCTATTCCATGAAAGTCTTCAAAGCTGACTTGTATTGCACGATCTACTATGGAGTCTGAATTCATTGCTCTTGAGTTGGCAGGGCAAGAAGTCGAGTGGTTGAGAAACTTTTTGGCAGACGTACCGTTGTTCAAAAGACAAGCTTCACCAGCTTCTCTACATTGTGACTCACGGGCAGCAATTGAAATTGCCGAAAATAGTGTGTACAATGGAAAAAGAAGACATATTCGCATTACGCATAGCGCGGTAAAGCAGTTGTTGAAACATGATGTTATTTCCTTGGAATAAGTAAGATCCGAAAGAAATTTGGCGGATCCTTTAACCAAGGGTTTGGCAAGGAAAGTTATCCTTGAAACGTCGAGGGGGATGGGACTAAAGCCCATGGATTGAGGAAGTATGGTGGGTACCCATTTGTGATCAAACGAAGCCATATGAGACCTCAATATGTACTATATTTCCAATCCCTATGGCGTGTAGTAGTGCTTTATTAGGTTGAGCTTATTTTGCTCTTACTGATTCCATAGCCTTAAGGTAGTCTATGTGTAGATAGACCTGATGGAATCACCTACGTGAGTGTAAATGTGCGGTCGACTTTTATGAAAAATTTGGGATGTCTTTCTAGTGCACTTATGAAACCCAAGGTATGTGCATGACCATAAAAGTATTTTGTTAGTATCGCAGAATTTGCATGAAATTAAGAATATAGTATGTGTTGTGGGGGGTCTCAGCTAATGTCCATTCAGTTCAAAATACTTCAGTTTGTGGATGTTAGTTGTTGCCTCATTTTACTACATGTCAATTCAAAATGAAAGATATTGACATTTAAGTACATGTTCCTTCTTTTGCGCAGAATTGTTATATTTTTGTCTTTGCATTAGTGGGGAATTGTTGAAATTATTCATAATGCAAATAAAAATTTCCTTTTGAAATTCCATTTACAACCAATTGCCATGAGTATTTTATTTTTCAAATGTCCTATCTATTTCCAAGTAGCCTCTTACATGAAGCCTTAAAGCCAAGTATTGAATGGCTTTGACAAATGGCTATGCAAATCTACCATATGTCTTCATGCATGGAAGACAAGATACACTTGTCAATATTGGAGGCAAGTGGACTAACATAACGGGACAAGTGTCAAAAATCTCTCGACACTTGTCATACATGCAACCTTCTTAATTTTCTATAAATAGGCTATGAATTAGCCATCATAATCACTCAATCTTAACCAATAATCTATCTTGCTAATCATTACTTTTCTTCCTACAACATTCTTTAATTTTTATAACAATTAAATAAAATACCTTCATCTTCTCTTCTTTCTGGGCAACTGTTTTGTGCAAATTTTAAACTTCTAGTCATGAGTGCATGTGTTTGGAGGTGTTGTGGAACCTTGGGGAGCGACCGGCCTTAACGATTTGCACCTAGTCGGGCCGAAATTGCTTTCGAGGCAGTGGCTTGCCACGATACAACATTTTTGATAAATTGTTCTTCTTTCCTTCTTGTTTCTTAGTCAATATTATCTATTCATTTTTCAGCAGATCTAGCTTGTAATTACTCGATTGCTAATACCATATATGTGTAAAATAATTCATGAATTCAAAATTTATTGCATAATTATTAATTTGAGTTCGTAATAGTTGATAAGCTTCAAATCTTGGATATTCCTGATTCAATACGGTCAACGTGTCCCAGACGACTACTATATCCTTAATATGCCATTGTAGTCACCATTTTACAGTGATGAATGAATGAGACCCTTTCTTGTTCTTGTTATTTTGCAATTTTTTTAACGATTTTTTTTCTTTCTATTTATCACCTTGAATTTTTTGGTTAAGTTACTCAACACTTGCTCGTCCCTTTTTGGTTTGGTTACTTAACACTTGCTCGTCCCTTTTTGGTTTGGTTAACGAGTAACATTCCTTATTAATGGGTTCTGTGAGTTTAACTAAATCCTTTTACTATGTCTTAATTATATTTAGTTTGTGTTCTTGACGTTAAACACAAAGATAGTGTAGTTCAGCATTAAAGCACCTAAATATAAAGTAGGTAATGTATTAACCTATCAAATCCTTTGAAGGCGGGTGGATAAAACTGTATTAATAATTTTGTTATATACCTAGCAACCCCCACTTCCAACTGAGAGGTTCTTGGAGGGGTTGCTCTGATGGTAAGCAACCCCCACTTCCAACCGAGAGGTTGTGAGTTCGAATCTCCCCAAGAGCAAGGTGAGAAGTTCTTGGATGGAAGGATGCCGAGGGTCTATTTGGAAACAGTCTCTCTACCCGAGGGTAGGGGTGAGGTCTGTGTACATACTACTCTTCCCATACCCCACTAAGTAAAATTATACTGGGTTGTTGTTGTTATATACCTCATATTAAAATAGAAGAATATAATTTTTATGGGTCATCCGGCGAAAGTTAAACAATATATTGAATGTCATTCCTAGAGAGAATATATGAAGTCGTCAATGTTAGAACAGGTTTTCAGATAAATATGAAAGAAGAAGAAGGCAAATTTATTAATAAATCTTGAATTAAGGATTAAAAGAGATACAAGTTATGTTCACCAACTATATTTGTCTAGTTCTTTTTATTGAACCAAATAATTAATTTAATGTTACGTATGGTGGCAGAGGCAAGATTTCCACGAAGTGGGTTCAAATTTGTAATTAGTGGGAATTCAACCTATGGCCTTAGGAATATTTTGAACCCCTTTGACCACTAAACTACACTTTTAGGTTGTATAAAGGGGGGTTCAAAACTTAATATATACAGGAAAAAAATAAATTTTGCATTGTATACACAGTGTAATTTTTCGGCAAAGAAAGTTCGGGTGAACCCCTTCCTCCCCTAAATCCACCCCTGGTTACGTCCATATTTATTGTAGTAATCTAGTTGATTACTATGATCCTATCTATATATGCAACTTTCTTCGTTCAATTATGTTGTTGAATGAAGTGAAATTTAATCTGTAGGAATCAGATTGATAAGTAGTTGTAAGCAAGTTTTAACTATTTTGGTAAATATGGCCTAATAACTTCAAGTTTTTTCCATGGTTAATGTATATAATTTAAACTGTAAATATACAATTACAAGTTAATCTCAGCTTAGAACAGGGGTCGTTTGATATAATAATAGATTAAATATGATTTTCCATGAGATCAGTTATCCCATCTTTTATATGGGATAATTAATCTCACCATTTTAACATAAAACTTATTCAAAAATTAGCTAACACTTATAACCAAATATAAAATAAATAAAATTTAAAATTATTATTTTTATCCCTTATTCCAAAAGACTCTCGTCATATCTAAATCTTAAATTTTACTACTATTGAGTTGTGGAAAAAGGACAAAAGGTTTGATCTTTAACTCCCAAGGGAGGCCTAATGAGTTATAACATTACTCCATTATATTTTTATTGGGCTTTGTTACTCTTAAACAGCCTTACACCGTATTGGTAGAAATGGCGTAGGATAGTTATTGTTTAACATAATATTTAGTTTTTATTTAATATTTTTAATATTAACTAAAAATAACTATTACTTTATTAAAATTAATACGAAAAGAAATTTTTACCCTTTCTTCGTGAGTGCGGTGTAAATATTAAGGACATAGGGTCCTTAATATTTTCACTGCACACATGAAGTTAAGGATGTCATGTCCTTAATATTAGGCCGCACATGTAAAGTTAAGGATATGATATCCTAAAGTTTAACAAAGGATGTGCAAATACAGGACACTTTGTCCTTAATATTTTTTACAGTATTCATGAAATACCATGTCCTTAATATTTACACAATAAGGATAAAATTAAGGACGACATGTCCTTAACATTTTATACTACACATATGAAGTTAAGAACATGTGGTCCTAAAGTTAACAAAAGAATGTGCAAATACAAGTTAAAGACATTATATCCTTAATATTTACACTTCACACCATGTCTTTAACATTTACATTGCATATACGAAGTTAAGGACATGATATCCTAAAGTTTAACAACAGAAGATGCAAATACAGGATACCTTAGTCTTAATATATACACATTATTCATGAAGTTAAGGACACCATATCCTTAATATTTACACAGTACCCATGTCTAGTACAGGGATATTTTCGTTCGGGCAGGTAAAAATTAAGCACTGGCTAAAGAGTAAATACAATTTAAATAGTGACAAAAGAGAATAGACATCTTTAATTAATGACTAATTGTGCACTTCCCCCACCATATTATTCATAAGAATACGCACTTAACACGATCTTAAGAGAATTGTTACGTGCTTTATTGAGACAAATCAGACCTAATATGTATATGTAGGGGTGGTAAAATGATTAAAAGGAAAGAGTTAATCACTCATATTATCCACTAAAAAATGGGTTAGATAATGAACTTTTGAAAAACGAATCAAATATGGATAAGAACCATATTATCCATTTAGAAAATGGATAACCAATGGGTCTAACTTTTATATTTGTAAAGACTCAAATTGGTGGTCCTCAAGTTATGGAGCCTAGGCCCCCGTTTGGATAGACTTATTTTAAGTGTCGTTTAAGCTAAAATAGCTTTTTAAGTCATAAGTTAGGAATTTTAGCTTTTTGCTTTTAGCTTGTTTTGTCAATTTAGCTTAAAAAGAAGTGTTTAAAAGCATTTTTTACTTTATCCAAACACTACATAATGATCTAAAAGTTATTTTGGCTTAAAAGCACTTAAAACAAGCCAATCCGAACGGGCTCTAGGAATTCTTCAAAAATTCATCATATGCAAGTCGTGAATAATATGGGTAACCATATTATCTGCCGATTAACCCATTT
Organism: Nicotiana benthamiana; assembly: GCA_034376525.1. Lineage (NCBI taxonomy): Eukaryota > Viridiplantae > Streptophyta > Magnoliopsida > Solanales > Solanaceae > Nicotiana > Nicotiana benthamiana. The sequence continues at coordinate 36,788,257 of CM067335.1, read as the reverse complement.
TTTATCCATATTAAATATTGGTCAGGTCGGATAATTTATCTGTTTTTTCATTATTAGTTTTCCACCCGAACCATATCCTATTTCACCCACCCGTTTCCCACTCTTATGTATATAATATACTTCATAAACAAATTTAATCATATATATAGTTCCAAGTTGGAACATGCATGCACCTTTGCCTGTAAGCATAGAAAGCTATCGAGGATTTAATTCGACCTTTAAGATTTTAATATTGTATTTATTTTAAATTTAAAGTGATGCGTTTATATCTATAATTTGTTGTAGTTTTGATGATATTTTATATATAAATTTTTTAATTTTTTAAAATTTTAATTAACGAATCTTTTAGGGTTCAAATTGGTGCAACAACCATCAAATGTCATCTTTATTATAACAACAACAACAACAACAACAACAACAATAATCCAATATAATTTCACTTACTAGGGTATGGGGAAGGTAGTGTGTACGCAGACCATACTCCTACCTTAGGGTAGGGAGGCTGTTTCCAACTAGACTCTCGGCATCCTTCCCTCCAAGAACTTCTCACCTTACTTTTAGGGAGACTCGAACTCACAACCTCTCAGTTAGGAGTGGAAGTTGCTTACCATCATCTTTATTATAACGTGCCTGCCAAAACCTTAAGCCAAATATTTTAAAAGAAAATTTGGAAATGACTTTCTTAAAGATTTTTAAAGTATGAGCGAAACTATTTATATGCAACGATGAAAAAGTGGATAGCTCAAAATTAGCATATATGAGTGTTTAATTTACAATTGCAACTTCTACAAATATGAAATTTTCATTTTCCCATGCTTTTCTAAGTTGAAATATATGTGAACTTCAATTGTCTAATCAAAGGTTCTTTACTCATGCTTTTCTAAGTTGAATATATTATTAGGGTTGAAACTTTTTTTATAGGTCTCCCAATAATCACAGCAATGAAGTTAGGGAACAAAATGGTCATAGAAAAGGATTAACCTACTCTAAATGCCAATTATCAAATGGTATCAACACACATAAAAAATAACTATATATAATCACACAGATACTAATATTAGTAACACGAAGTGGCAGAACATGCGAATACCTAATTTTTGTTCGCTTCTAATTTTTCTATAAATACAATATTTGGATGATTTCCAGTTATTTGTGCATTTTATTTCCTTTCCTTTATTAAAAATACCAAAAATACTTTTACTGTTATAAATAGAGAGATTTTACACTTCTATTTAAGGTGAATGTCTTTAATTAGAGAGATTCTAGAGTCCTATTATTGGTAGCTAGATCATCCCACTCCCTATAAATAAAGGGGTCTTCTACCATTGTAATACATCCCTAACAATCTCTAAGTATCAATAAGAATACTTCTCTCTCTCTATTCTCTCTATTGCTCTTGTTCTTGCATTATTGTTCTTGTCATTATATTATTTCATAACACGTTATCAGCACGAGACTCTACCGTCTCAAGAACCATTCTCGAAAAATCTAAGGTATTTCCCTTTTCCTAATTTAATTTTCGATTATGTCTGACATTACGAAAAGAAAGTTCGTTGCCCTTGAAATTTCGGGCAAGAACTATATGACATGGGTGTTGGATGCTGAAATCCACTTAGATGCTATGGGTCTCGGAGACACCATCAAAGATAGAGAAAAAGCATCCACCCAAGACTGTGCGAAGGCCTTGATTTTCTTGCGCCATCACCTTGATGAAGGTTTGAAGATTGAATATCTCACCGTCAAGGATCCACTCATCTTGTGGAACGGCTTAAAGGAGAGATATGACAACCTGAAGTTGGTCACTCTGCCACAAGCACGATATGATTGGGCTCATCTGAGGCTCCAGGACTTTAAGTCCGTTTCTGAATATAATTCTGCAATGTTCAGAATTACTTCTAAATTGAAGCTATGCGGAGATAAAATCTCCGATTATGATATGCTTGAGAAAATGTTTACAACGTTTCATGCCTCCAATATGGTACTGCAACAACAGTACAGAGAGAAAGGCTTTACAAAGTACTCTGAACTGATTTCTCTTCTACTAGTGGCTGAGCGAAATAATGACCTGCTCATGAGAAATCACGAAAATCGACCCACTGGGTCTACACCACTGCCTGAAGCAGATAAGGTGCACTCTCATTATGCCAAACATGAAAAGGGCCATGGTCATGGTCGTAAACGGGGTCATAGCCAGGGACGTAGACAAGGAAGAAATTCCAATGAAGTCCGTCAACCCCCAAGGAGAGATAACCGCCGAAAGCAGAAACGGGGTCATGAAGATCCTAAGGCAAATGGTTCAGAAACTATATGTTATCGTTGCGGTGGGAAAGGGCACTGGTCAAAGACTTGCCGTATACCAAGACACTTGGTTGACCTTTATCAAGCATCTCGAAAGAGAAAAGGCCCTGAAACAAATTTTGTCTATGACGACAACTTGGACATCACCCACCTGGATGTGGCAGACTTCTTTGAGCAACCCGAGGGGAAAATAGACCACCTAATCGGTGATGGGTCCGTGATGAAAGAAGATGGAGTTATTTGATTTTGTTCTACTTATTTGTATTAGTTAGTGAATAAACTAATAGTCATTAGTATTAGCTCGTATTAGTTAGTTCATGATGCAATGTTAGCAGTAGTTCTTTAGAATGTCTTCAATATGCTCAAATATCAATAATATTTTTATTTTCCAATAGGGGTAATCGACTAGCCTGAAAAACTAGTCGATTATCTAATATTTTCGCATTAAAGCTGAAAAACAATTGATCCACAATCGATTGTCTATGTCTAACAATCGATTGTCGTTAGACAGTGTAATCTGGAATTTTTCAAAAATCATCCACAATCGATTGTCTATGTCTAACAATCGATTGTCGTTAGACAGTAATCTGGAATTCTTCAAAAATCATCCACAATCGATTGTCTATGTCTAACAATCGATTGTCGTTAGACAGTGATCTGGAATTTTTCAAAAATCATCCACAATCGATTGTCTATGTCTAACAATCGATTGTCGTTAGACAGTGTAATCTGGAATTTTTCAAAAATCATCCACAATCGATTGTCTATGTCTAACAATCGATTGTCGTTAGACAGTAATCTGGAATTTTTCAAAATAGTCAACAATCGATTGTCTATGCTTAACAATCGATTGTCTTAAGACTGCTCTGGAATTTTTCAAAATAGCCAACAATCGATTGTCTATATTTAACAATCGATTGTCTTAAGACAGTATGCTCTGGAATTTTTCGAAATAAGCCGACAATCGATTGTCTACGTTTAACAATCGATTGTCTTAAGACAGTGATCTGAAGTTTTTCAAAATAGCAAATAATCGATTGTGTGTGTTTAACAATCGATTGCCAATATTCAACAATCGATTGTTTGTGTTTAACAATCGATTGTTTGAAGAAAAATGCTTAAACTGAAAATTTTCAAGCTGCATAGTAACCGATTATGGATAACATATCTGATTTTGTTAGTCAACTGTTAGCAGCAGATTTTGAAAATATTATGTGACACAAACGAATTGAACTTGTTTATTCTTATGTTCATGTATCTCTTTTGTATGTCAAACTATGGGATAGCAAATATGGATATCTCACAAAGCGAACTTGGATCAACGTCCAACTGTAAAAGTATTTGCCTAGTTGATTCATGTACTACACATACAATACTCGAAGAAAAGAAATATTTCTCTCAACTAAATATGTGTAAGGCAAACGTTACTACAATCTCTGGAAGTAGTAAATTGATTGAAGGCTCCGGAAGAGCAATTGTAACTCTGCCCAAAGCCACGACGTTAATCATAGAGAATGCAATGTTCTCCTCCAAGTCTAAGAGAAACTTGTTGAGTTTTAAAGATGTACGCCGGAATGGCTATCATATTGAGACAATGGATGAAGATAATCTTGAATATCTCGTCATCACAAAGAATGTCTCCGGCCAAAAGAGGGTTATTGAGAAATTCCCGTCTTTATCTTGTGGCCTGTATTGGACAAGAATTAGTGCAATTGAGGCACATTCAACAGTAAACCAAAGGGTTACTGATTCCAATACCTTTGTACTTTGGCATGATCGATTGGGACACCCAGGATCGGTCATGATGAGACGGATTATAGAAAGCTCATATGGGCATCCGTTAAAGAATTTCAAAATTCTTTCGAATAATGAATATCCTTGCACTTCGTGTTATCAAGGCAAGTTGATTATCAGGCCATCACCAACAAAGGTTGGGACTGAGTCACCCACGTTTCTGGAACGTATACAAGGGGACATTTGTGGACCTATTCACCCACCTAGTGGGTCGTTTAGGTATTTCATGGTCTTGATAGACGCATCCTGTAGATGGTCTCACGTGTGCCTGTTGTCATCACGCAACCTTGCGTTTGCGAAATTAATGGCACAAATAATTCGACTACGAGCACAATTTCCAGATAATCCAATCAAGTCCATTAGACTGGATAATGCTGCTGAGTTTACATCCCAAGCATTTAATGATTATTGCTTATCAATCGGGATAAAAGTTGAACATTCTGTAGCTCATGTTCACACTCAAAACGGTCTTGCAGAATCGTAAATTAAACGCCTGCAGTTGATTGCAAGGCCATTACTTATGAGAACGAGGCTTCCCACTTCGGTATGGGGTCACGCCATCTTACATGCAGCAATGCTAATTCGTCTCAGACCGACGAATTACCACAAGTATTCCCCGTTGCAATTGATTTTGGGTCATGAACCCAATATATCCCATTTAAGAATTTTTGGATGCGCAGTATATGTGCCTATAGCACCGCCATCCCGCACCAAAATGGGTCTGCAAAGAAGGTTAGGAATATATGTTGGGTTTGAATCGCCCTCCATCATTCGCTACCTCGAAACATTGACAGGCGACGTATTTACTGCACGATTTGCAGACTGTCGATTCGATGAGACACTTTTCCCAAAATTAGGGGGAGAAGTTGGTGAAACCAAATGGGAAATTTTGTGGAAAATGCATCATTATCTCATCTTGATCCACATACCTCTATTTGTGAAAGAGAGGTACAAAAGATTATTCATTTGCAAAGAATAGCAAATCAAATGCCTGACGCATTTACGGACTTGAAGAGGATAAAGAAATCCCACATTCCCGCGGAAAATGTTCCAATCCGTATTGATGTCCCTGTTGGACAATCATCTAGTGTCATATCCAATGAGTCAAATGCATGCCTGAAGCGTGGCAGACCATTAGGTTCCAAAGATCGAAATCCTAGAAAGAGGAAAAAGAATGATCAAAATGACACCACGAAAGAATCTCACGATTTAACAAATTCTGAGATTCATGAAGAATCCATTGAGCCCGAGACTCTGGAAAATACGGAACTATCCCTAAATCCAATTAATATTGAGGCAAATATTAATCGAGTGGATATTGTGGTGGATAATGCCTTTGATTATAATATCGCATCTAGCATTATGCAAGAATGTGAGGATCTCGAACCTCAATCTGTTGAAGAATGTCGAAAAAGACAGGATTGGCCAAAGTGGCAAGAAGCAATTCAATCAGAATTGAATTCGCTGGCAAAACGTGAAGTTTCTGGCCCTATAGTTGAAACACCTAATGGTGTTAAGCCTGTCGGCTATAAATGGGTCTTTGTACGCAAAAGAAATGAGAAAAACGAGGTACAAAGATATAAGGCACGCCTTGTTGCACAAGGTTTTCTCAAAGGCCTGGTGTCGATTATGAAGAGACATATTCGCCTGTAATGGATGCGATAACCTTTCGTTATCTCATAAGTTTTGCTGTCCATGAAAAGCTTGACATGCACTTAATGGATGTGGTTACTGCCTATCTTTATGGCTCACTTGATAATGAGATATACATGAAAATTCCCGATGGAATCAAGATGCCAAACGCGCATAATTCAAAATCTCGGGAAATGTTCTCAATTAAATTGCAAAGATCCTTGTATGATCTAAAGCAATCTGGACGAATGTGGTATAATCGTCTTAGTGAGTACTTGTTAAAAGAAGGCTATATAAATGACGCCATTTGCCCGTGTGTTTTTATAAAGAAAACAACATCGAAATTTGTTGTACTTGCCGTATATGTCGATGACATAAACCTTATTGGAACCCCTATAGAACTCCAAAAGGCAATTGATTATCTAAAGGATGAATTCGAGATGAAAGATCTCGGAAAGACTAAACTATGTCTTGGTTTGCAAATTGAATATTTGGCAAACGGAATTTTGTTCATCAATATACCTAATACAGAAAAGGTACTGAAACGGTTTTACATGGATGAAGCACATCCTTTAAGTACACAGATGGTTGTTCGATCACTTGATGTGAACAAAGATCCATTCTGACCACAAGAAAGGAATGAAGAGCTACTTGGTCCTGAAGTACCATATCTTAGCGCAATTGGCGCACTAATGTATCTTGCAAATACTACAAGGCCTGACATATCCTTTTCAGTTAATGTCTTAGCAAGATTTAGCTCGGCTCCTACGAGGAGACATTGGAATGGGATCAAACACATATTGCGGTACCTAAAGGGAACTACCGATATGGGCTTATTTTATGGCAAGAATTGCAGCCCGGATCTTGTTGGTTATGCTGATGCTGGATATTTGTCCGACCCACACAAGGCTCGATCTCAAACGGGTTATGTGTTTACTTGTGGAGAAACCGCCATATCTTGGCGATCGACTAAGCAATCAATTGTGGCTACTTCATCTAATCATGCCGAGATAATTGCTATTCATGAAGCAAGTCGGGAATGTGTGTGGTTGAGGTCTATAATACATCATATCCAAGGCAAATGTGGTTTGAAGTGTGATAAACTACCCACAACTTTGTATGAAGACAATGCAGCATGTATAGCTCAATTGAAGGGAGGATTCATAAAAGGAGATAGAACAAAGCATATTTCACCAAAGTTATTTTTCACACATGATCTTCAAAAGAATGGTGATATCAATATTCAACAGATTCGTTCAAGCGACAATATGGCTGATTTGTTCACAAAATCTCTACCAAAGTCAACCTTCAAGAAGCTAGTTCACAAGATCGGGATGCGAAGACTTAAGGACATAAATTGATGTTCTTATCAGGGGGAGTTAATGCGCGTTGCACTCTTTTTCCCTTACAAGGTTTTGTCCCACCGGGTTTTCCTTGCGAGGTTTTTAACGAGGCAACCAATAGGCACATATTCAAACATGTGTACTCTTTTTCCTTACTTTAATTTTTCCCATTGGGTTTTGTTTTAAGGTTTTAACGAGGCACATCATTGAGTAGACATTCAAGGGGGAGTGTTATAAATAGAGAGATTTTACACTTCTATTTAAGGTGAATGTCTTTAATTAGAGAGATTCTAGAGTCCTATTATTGGTAGGTAGATCATCTCACTCCCTATAAATAAAGGGGTCTTCTACCATTGTAATGCATCCCTAACAATCTCTAAGTATCAATAAGAATACTTCTCTCTCTCTATTCTCTCTATTGCTCTTGTTCTTGCATTATTGTTCTTGTCTTTATATTATTTCATAACATTTACCTTTTATTTGTATATTTTAGTTTGTATCTTTAAATTATAAATCCAAAAAAAAAAGACTTTCTTTCTACTTGTATAATTTTTCTAGGACTAAATAAGATGATTAGGGGGTTAAGGGATTGGGCTAGTGTATTTTAAATGAAATTGAGCCGAATTGGCAGAAGTCCAAATAGCTCACAAACCCGGTTCATATGGGGCTGCCAGGCTAGGGTCGAAACTACGTAGTTTAAAGATAAAATTACGTCGTTTCATTAAGTGGAGCTGAGATCAAATCTCAACCCTCCATTATACTGTGATCCAATGGCCACTATTCAATATCTTCAAAGGTATTAAAGACCCCTAAAATCAGATTTTGGCCCTCATTTACAACTCAAACCCTAAAATCCTCTCCTCCCTCTCTCCTCTCTACTGCCGCAGGGCATCCACGGCGGTGCCGCCTTCCGGAATTCGTCACCAGCGGCGGAACATCCCCAAACAAGCCCAAAAATCTCACCATCCCTTGTTCTCACTCCCCTCATTCTAAATCCATGACCCATATTCCAAATCCGCACCAAAAATCGACGAACCTGTATCCTAGTTATGCCGCCGCCCTGCTCCACCACTGCCCGCCGTGCACCACCATCCAAAAGCCACCAAAACTTCACCCCTATTCATCTCACTCTCCTCTTCTCCACTCCACGCCCCAAAACCTTCAAAACCCCTCCAAAATCCGGCGAATTTCCGCCAGCCCTACTGCCTGCCACCGCTGCTGCCACCAACGCTCTTCTATCCTTGCCTCCAATCGACTCGGACATGATTTTATTGTCGATTATACCAAAATCGAGATTCAACTCACCGTATTTTAGTATTTTGGCATCAACCAACAATAAAACCATGCCTGGGTCGAATCACCACCGTCGCTGCCTTTGTCTCACTACTGCTTGTGTGCTCGAGTTGTCGGTACATCTTCAAATCTGTCTCCCCTCTCCCGTCTCTGATTTTCAGCTTGTGCTTTGGATTTAATTTTAAGGTTAATCTTTATAATTTTGTTAGTAGTATTTATTGGTTAACTAAACTATTGTAATGTTAGTTGTGAATCGCTTATTAGTTCATAGCATAAGAGCTCGTTGTCTTTGGCATCGGCTTCCATCGCTTGGTATAACCATATTCCCCTTTTCCTTTTTTTTCTTCTTTCTTCTTTCTTCTCTTTTTCTTCTCTGATTTTCCCGTGTGTATTTTTTCATTAGGTTTAGGGATTAATCATAGTCATGATTCAGTTAGTCGTATTATCAGTATATGTAATTCGTTGTTATTCTGGAGTCATATATTTCTTCATATCTTTAAATTATTCCAACCTTGCCAGTCGATTAGCTCGTATAGAGTTCATCATTTTTGATTTTTTTATTCTTCGACCCAGCTGGTCGACTATGTCATATGCATTTGCTCTTGCTGAACTTTTAGTTTTATCGACCTAGCCGGTCGATTGTTTGTTTGCTCGTGCTTGTTTCTCTGGGATATTTGTTCCTTGACCTAGCCGGTCGATTGTTTTGCCGTTTGTTTGAATATTAAGTTGGTCGCGATTATAAATGATGGATTCAATTCAAATTGTTGGATTGTTTTAATTCACCAAGTTAGTCGGTTCATTGAATGATTTGTTAATCTTGACCTTATCTTCCTTTGAGCATGATTTTAGTTTGAGTTTTCAACTTAAATAAGTCATGTATTGATTAAAAACTGAAGTAGTGAGAAATACTCGAGTATAGGGTACTCATTTGGTTGCTTTTACTGTTCAAAGGGTTGTTTGGAGTACACTACTCTTAACACTGTTCATAGTTGGTAAAAATTTTCTTGTAGGTAGATTATTGACCAAAAAATCTATCCTTTAAATAGTTGGGGCAGATTTTAGGTGGAAAATCCGTCCTTGGGACAAATTCAATGAAAAAATTCAATCCCTCTGCTTTCCTATAAAGGAAGAGGTCTTTCCTCAGTTGAAAAGAGGACTCTATCTTACATTCTAACACACATAGCTGTTGATCATCTTTTACACTCTAAAAAGACATGTCTTCAAAGAAAAAACAGCAACTTAGTATATATAGCAAGCTGAAATTTCAGAACTAGGGGAGTTTTCTAGAGTGAACCTTTGAGAAAAGTAGAACGATCCCTTAGGTAATTTGTAAAGTTGTTTAGCTACTAGTTTCAAGCCTCTTTGTTGGTTTTCTGGGCTGTTTTGACACTGAAGTGTTGTTGTCTTTGTTGATGTTTGGCTGCTATTCATGCTGATGATTTTTATACTCAAGAAAAAAACACAAAAACTTTGAGAAAATTCAGCAGCTAAACACATCCAATAGTAAGTTGAAAATCAAGAAAGTAAGCTGAAATTTGAGTGCTTTTGTGTGAGTTTTCTAGAAAAATAAAACCCCTTGCAAGAAACTAAAGTTATTAGAGTCTAGTTCTGGGATTCTTTCTTTGAATTTGTCGAGTCTCAAGGCACTTCTAGGCCATTCTCTTGGGTTGAAATTTGTTGTTGACTGTTGTTGTTTATGCTATTTTCTGTTCGTTTCCACTGCTGTATTTTTTATTCTCCGCAATACAGGTAACTCTTGAACCTTTTGTAATTCAGATTTTGCTAAGCAATAACTGAATATTTGAATTTGAAAGATTGTTGGAATAGAGTTAAATTCATTATATGAGTTTGCTCAAGCGCTTTAACGTTTTTATGTATGGCTCAAGCATGTGATATGTAATTGATAGCTAGAAGTTCTTTTCTTTCCTAAATGTAATCGAAGCACTCTGTTTATTTCGTCTAATCATAGAAAAGATCATGGACTACCCAATATATTTTTGACAAGTTTTACTTTACCTTTTAAGCATGAACTATTGTTAAGTATTTCTAATAATGAATGTTCAAGTTAAATTGACTAGGTTAAGCATGACGTAAAAGAGGTGTTTGAGAGTTGATATATTTTGTCATAGTTCATTAAGTTCGACTTTCGGGTGTTGGAGTGATTAATTTGGTCTCTAGTTCTACTTAACTTCAATAGGTTAATCAAGTATACAATCTTAGCGAGTAAGTATGCATTTTCTCTTTTAGCAGGTGAATTGGGTAGTAATAATTTGTTAAATAGAATGAGTTCTATTCATGAATTTTAATTTATTAATTTAAATAATTATTATCTTATATTTTGTTGGCTGCTCATTTTTAGTTATTTATTATTTAAAATTTTCTTTGTATAGTTTTATATTAACTATTCAATTAAAAGGTAGAGATGTGATCATTTATTTATTTTTTTTATTTTCTTTTGCTAAACATGTTACTAGAATTTAGAAATTGAATAGAGAGTTGGGCCAATTAATTTTCAGCAGTTCATTAGCTAGCTAATAAAACCCATATCATGTAAAATAATTAAATAAATAGCTGGCACATTTTCTAATATCCATAAGCTGGCCCATTTCCCATTTAACAAAAAGTTGGCCCGTTCCTTTAAAACAGATAGAGTTGGTCCAACATTTATTTACATAATATGCCCAACAATAAGGCTAGAAAATAATAATAAAAATCAGATTTTTGATACCAATTAAGTAACTCATTTCTTTTTAATTAATTAATTTTAAACGCTAGGTAATTAGTATGTGTGCTTTAACTTCATAGACTCGCTTGCGTAGCGTGATGCTTAACTATTTAATAAGTTAATTTATCAATTTCATATCATATTCAATAGTTTTTAATTAATAAATCCTTTGTCATGATTGCGGATTCGCTTGTATAGTGTGGTAGCGACATTTAATAAATTTTCAAAAAAAAAATCTTCCTTTCTTTTCAAAGAACAATTGTAGAGATTTTTTCAAAAGTAAATAACACACTAATAATTGTTTGTCATGACTGCGGATTTGCTTGTGTAGCATAATTATGACTAAATAATAAATTTCGTCAGTCACGCATTCGCTTGCGTAGTGTGGTCATAAATATTATTATTCAAAAAATGTTCTTTAATTTTTCCTAATAAACAAGAAATAAAAGCAGATAGGTAAAACATGAAAAGCGATATAAATTATAGTTTGTCCGAAATTAATTTAAGCCAAATTTTTAAGTCAATAAAGCGACCGTGCTAGAACTACGGGACTCGGGGAATGCCTTGCACCTTCTCCCCGGTTAACAGAATTTCTTACCCGAACTTTGTTTTCGTGGACAAAAATAGAGTCTACTTTCCTTTGACTAGGGATTTAAATAAAGGTGACTTGGAACACCGAAAATCAATTTGAGGTGGCGACTCTGAATAATAAAATAATTCCTATTACAAATTGTCACTTTAATTGAAAAAACCCTTTAACCCACAAATCTATGACATATCTATGTTCTTTTGCGGGGGTAAAAAAAAGGGATGTGACAGCTCTGGCGACTCCGCTGGGGAGCTAACCAGAATTCGAGCTTGTACATTATGGACTTTTATTTAGCTTTATTAATACCTATTGTAATTTATTTGTGCCTAATGTGCTACATGTTCGCTTTTTACTGCTTCGATATTGTTAAACTGTACATATAAACTGTCTTCTCACGTTCCCCCTCTGAGTCTTCTTGAAATTAAATATTGGGCATTTTCTTGACATAGCCCGCTTTTTTGAGATAGCCGAGGTGCTTGTTACCCGGTGAAGGATTTTATTTACATCTATTTTAGGCGGAGAGCGCCACCAGCAAAGCCGGAAAGCAATGTTGCAGGTACGCAGACTCTCCTCGGCTCGAGTTGTCCGCTCAAGTAAGCTAGTCTAGATACCTTCTCCAATAGAATTTAAACCTAGAATAACAAACCTCATTCCAGATATCACTAGTACGTTCGCTTTATCTGCATCATGTGCATTTGACTTAGCGAAACTCGGCACAGGTGCCGGGTCCGTATAAGACAGGTATCCTCTTTGAGACCATCATGTTCATGTATGTGTTACTTGATACATCATTTGGAAAGCTTATTTGCATTGTCGACCAGCTTTAAAAATCAATTAGCATAATTATTAAATAAGAAAAAAAAAGAATAATTCTCCTAGTTTAGTGCAAATAAATCTTTTATTTTAAATATAAAAAATATGTAGTTGTAAAGATTAATTTTCTTTTTTTAAAAAAAGGGGAAAATACCCAGTTTTATCAAACTATGCGGGTTTGATTCTCGCCGGGTGTGAGATACGTAGGCAATCTCAATCGGGTTCAGCCTACATATTTCAAAAAAAAAGGGGAGCATAAAATTTCGCATATGCGTAAAATTTTCAAAAAAAAAAGCCTATTTGGTCACCTTTTTACTGTCTTGCTCTTATGTTCCGGCTGTTTTGCCAAGACAGTCTTAAAATCTTCCTGGAAAGGGCTGAACGACTATTTTTTGTAAAAGATAGTTACTTTATCCATATTTCTTCACTTTTACCCTTTTGTCTGGCCATTCTTGTCGAGGCAACTTTAAACCTTTTCGGAAGTATCAAAGGCTATTTTCGCAAAAATAGTCATTTTATCTAGTTCTTGCCGAGACACCCTTTAAACCCTTCTAGGATTAGCAAAGGGTCATTTTCGTAAAAGTTTTTTTTTTATTATTTTGTCTATTTTTACCATTTTATTCCTATGTTGGTTGTTTTTGCCGAGACATCCTTTATGCCTTTTATGGAAGTATCAAAAGGTCGTCTTTGTAACAATAGCCATTTTTCGCATTTATCATCTCAACTTTTGTGTCTGGTAATATATAAAAATAGACCAAGTCCTAAAAATAAAATAAAATAAAATAATGAATTATCATAATTTGCATATAGTTTAGGTAAGTCCTAACCCTTTTTATCTTCTTCGTAGGATCACCATGAGTTCTCCACAAAGAAACAGTCAGAAAAGGGTAAGGGATGAGACACCTAATATGTTTTTGATCTGAGGTAAGACCCCGAGTAGTCTCTTTAATTGGTGGATCAGTTTTGCTACGTGTGAACGGAATCAAGTATTTAAGCACCTCTAGTTTCTCACGAACATCATGGGAATTAAGCCTAATAGAGATTTAATCGAGGCTCTAGCAGGTTTTTGGGACCCTGTGAATAATGTCTTCTGGTTCAAAGATTGTGAAATGATGCCTACATTGAAAGAATTAGGTGGTTTCACTGGATTGGGGAGAGACCTTCGTGTGAAAAAGCATGCTGCTCCGAGAAGAGTTGGTGTGAATAACTTTTTAAAGAAGTTATGCCTCTGGCGAATTCCAATGGTTTGCTTAAATGAAGGTTGGGTTCTGTTGGAATATCTTTATGACATGTTTGGGGATGAGAAAGGGTTTGAAAAGTTCTCGGGCATAGAATTCATCAACCAGTTGAGTTGCAACGCTTGGAGGGAGTTGAGAATCTTCGCATTTATGATATCCTTTCTAGGGATCATGGTCTTTCAAGAGTGTGGTATGCGCATCAGAATTCGATTGGTTGTGGTAGTCTCGTATTTGCAAAGTAGTGAGGATCATACCATTCTGTCCATGATTTTGGGAGATATTTTCCGAGCTTTGACCCGTTGCCAAGAAGGTGAAGTTTTCTTTGAGGGATGAAATATTCTACTGCAGATGTGGTTCATAGAGCACCTTTATCACCATCCAATAGTAATAAATTTCAAAGAAAACTGGTTGAATTACATTGGATGTCACCCAGACAGGGCCGCAAGTTGTAATCTTCCAGAGGGGGTGAAGGCCTGGAAAAAATTACTTGGTTCATTGAGTGCCTGATAGAATCACTTGGAACTATTACTGCTTCCCTTATTCTAGGGTCATGCATATGTCGACGTATCGCTCGTTCTTCATACTCAAGGGTTTCAGAGGTTTCCAACCCTATGCACCCCTACGTGTCATGCACCAGCTAGGGAAAGAGCAAAAGAGGCCTTCGATTGAGGACATGCGTCCGTTGGTGCGGGAATTCAATGGAGAAGAACCTCCAAGGGAGTCTTATGCACAAAAGTTTGGTTTGGTGGTCAATTTTCTGATTTGGACAAGATGGTAGCCGATCGTAAACGTGGGGAGGTAAGCCTTGCATACCTTGAATGGTTTCACAAACAGGCTGTCCCCGAGCAAAGTCCAGAAAGATCCATACGGCATGCAGTTAATTGGGAGGAGGAAATCGAGGCTAGAGTTAGGGAAACCAGAAGGGAAGTGGCACAAGAGTTCCAATCTCCTATCGATACTCTACAAGAATATAAGGGCATTCTGGAGACAGCTATCGACATACAACAGGCTGATTTTGAGCGAGAAAAGGCTCGGTGGGCACGAGAGAAGCAGGTACTCAAAGCCCAAATTCAAAAGAAGAACATAGTCCCAACCGCTCAGCAACAAGAAGAGGGAGAAGCCCAGTTCAGGGTTGTCCGTGATCACGAGTATAGAAGTTTTGCTCCGTTAATCCAAAGTATGAGGGATCAGATAGAGGGAGTTGAATCAAGCAAGGAGATTCAGGTTGCAGAGTTTGAAATAGAGAGACATCATTACCAGAGTATGATCAGTCGGTTGAAGGGGGAGTTACTAGAAAATCGGAGCCAGAAAGATATGTAGCGTGATGCCCTGGATCTAGCTGAGACTCGTGGTCGGCAAAATAAAGAGTTGTATGTGGCTCAGGAATACGATAAGGGAAAGATTCTCGAGGTAGCCCCATATACCTCAAGAGCATGCATGAGTTTCCAGGGAATGACGCCCGAGTGGTTTGCAGAAGTATCATTGAATGTTGCTCGTCATATATCTGCGGACTTGGAGAGGATATACCGCAATGTTGGGGATATATCTGCGGACTTGGAGAGCCTTGGTTACAGTGATGCTGGTGGATTCTACTGTGGAGATCAAAGTCTTCTTTTAGTTATCAGTCCTTTTTTCATTATGCTTTTGTTGCTTTTGAATCTGTAAGAGTCTCCTGGTGCTTTGAGTCTTGTTGTTTCGCCTTTTATCCTAAAGTCAGTTTGAGTCATGTTTAGTCTTGTTCATATTTATGTAATTCTTGCTTTTGAGTCTTGTATCAAAAAATTATATTGAAATTCAATGAAAAAGATTTTTGCTTAAGAAAAATTCTGAAATGAACCAAAAAAAATCGTATATTATGTAAAAAAAGTATATATATATATATATATATTTATATATATACATGAATAAATTTAAAAAAGAGGGTCATGTCCTTGAACTACGTAATAATCTGATTCATGCAGCGACATGATACGTAGGCAACCCACAAAAGGTTCGATCAAATATTTTTTTTAGTGACTCTAATGTAAGGGGTCAAAATAAAGCAAAGTGAAAAAAATGAAAATAAAAGAGAGAAGGAAATAACAGTGTCGACAAACAACAAGCCGATAAGCCGGAATGAAACATGAAGCCTTCCAAAATCATGTAAGAGATGGTGATATTTTAGGAGCATGGCACATCTACGTGTGATTCCTAATCGCAAAATGCTTAACCCTAACACATTTGTTGCCTCATATCTAGTAAGCTTAAGGTGGTTGATTTGTGGTGAAACTGGCAACACATTATTACTTCACAAGATCTAAGGGAGCAGCGGTAATAAATAACAGCGATGAAGTCGAGTTGGTCAGTGACAATCCGCAGGGTCAGTCAGTTGAGCAAGCGTAGGAGGAGATAAGAAAATTGAGAGAGCAGCTGTCAGATGTATATCAAGCTTGGGTCTCCAGTCGACCTCCACCCTAGGGTCATTCCGAAGGAACATCCACCATAACCCCGGCTACTCAAATACTGCTCCATGTAACGAGCGATCACATTCTACCACCAGGGTATGTGCCAAACTACAGCCTCCATACCGCTCTCGGTGCCTCTAACATGCGGCCTCCAGTCGCGCCAGTCAGGAACACCCCTCTCGTCGTGTCCGGCGCACCAGTATATACAATCCTGCCGCCACCTCCTATGACGAGGCCAAACATTGAGCCACCATCTCATGCTTATGATGGCCAGTATTGTTCTCCAAATATGGCTTCCGGGGTCTCGACTCCATACAATCAGACTCCACTGTACGAGTCACAGTGGAGAATGAAAAGCCCACCACGACGGTTGAGCAGGATGAGATGGCCAGGAAGATGAAAAGTATTGAACAGAATATAAAGAATATACAGGGACTAGGCGGTCACAAAGGTGTTTCATTCAGTGATCTATGTATGTTCCCTCACATCCATTTTCCACGAGGGTTTAAGACCCCAAAATTTGATAAATATGATGGACACGACGACCCTATCGCCAACTTGAAAAGGTACTGCAATCAGCTGAGGGGTGAAGGAGGAAAGGAAGAGCTGCTGATGGCTTACTTTGGGGAAAGCCTTGTGGGTGTAGCTTCTGAATGGTTCACCGACCAAGACATCTCTCATTGGCATGTTTTGGATGACATGGACCAGGATTTCGTCAAACAATTTCAGTACAACATTGATATTGCACCTGATCGTAATTCCTTATCCAATATGAAGAAAAAGCCGACCGAAAGTTTTAGGGAGTATGCCATCAAGTGGAGGGTGCAATCGGCCAGTTAAGCCACCCATGGATAATCATGAGTTGACCATTGTTTTTCTGGAGGCTCAAGAGCCTGATTACTTTCAAAACATGATGTCTGAGATGGGCAGACCTTTTGCAGAAGCAATCAAAATAAGGGAGATGGTCGAAAATGGCCTCAAGACTGGCAGAATTGTAAGCCAAGCTGCTCTCTAAGCCACCACCCAAGCTATCCAAAATGGGTCGGGAGGTTTGGAAAATAGAAAGAAGAGAGATGAAGGGTCCATGATGGCTTCGGGATCCAGGGAAGTTCAAAGAGGGCCATCACACCCTTATGTTCAAGTTCAGCAGGGGAAATCCAGCTACCCTCAACATTACTATCCCCCCCTAATTCCTAAATACTCTATGGGCCCACCACAATATACAGTGTTCAATGCTTAATCATATCCTCGGCCTCCCAATCAGAAGGTATGGGCACCAGCTCCAAGATCTCCCTGACCTCAACAACAAAATTTTCGGGCACCTTACAACACTCGTCCCAGGCAGGATTATGGTCGAGAGCAGAGGCCAGCAGAAAAATTCACTCCATTGTCCGAATCATACTCTAGTCTACTCCAGAAATTGAAGCAAATGGGTATGATTGGACCCATCGCTCCCCACCATATGCATTCTGATTCGCAAGGATTTCAAGCAAATGCTAGATGTGAATATCATTCAAGTGCTCTAAGGCATAGCACTGATGATTTTTGGACTTTGAAGAGAGCCAGAGAGACTCATTTCTGAAAAATTGATTGTAGTGAAAAATGGCGAGGACCCTCCTAATGTGACAAGCAACCCGTTGCCAGCATACAATGATATTCATTTTGCGGGAATGATCGGCCGAGATCAAGAATACGAGTTGGTTGGTCGAGAAAAAATGACAGTGGTAGAAATTCAAGAAGGAACAAGATTGGGAGTAAGTACAAGTCGAAATGTGCCGTTAATTGTGAAAGGCGCCCCGAACTCAGAAAAGGTAACCTTATGTGTGCCTTAGGTACCAAGGTTGGAGGTTCGCTCCAATGTTCCAAGCCCAAGGTTGTATGTCCTTGGAGGACACCCCATCACAAGGGAGAATCAGGGAGGTAGAACAGTATAACAAAGCCGATCATAATCAAATACGTTGTGCAACCCCCTGTGACAAACATGAAAACCATTCCTCGGAACTACAACAAAACTATACTGACTTACAAAGGAAAAGAAATCATAGATGAAGTGGGGGAAACTGGAGGTTTGACTAGATCAGGGATGTGCTACTCTTCATAAGAGTTGAGGAAGGCCAAACTAATCAGAGAAGGCCAATTGACAATAGAGAAACCCATCACTGAAGCAGAGGCGGAAGAGTTTTTGAAGAAGATGAAAGTTCAGAATTACTCAATCATTGACCAGCTAAGAAAGACTCCTGCCCATTTCTCTCTACTATCTCTGCTCATACATTCCAAAGAGCATGCACGTGTACTAATCAAGGTCCTGAACGAGGCACATATCTCAGAAGAGACCACAGTGAATCAGTTAGAGAAGATGGCCAAACTTTTTTTGAGGTGAACAGAATCTTATTTACTGATGATGAACTTCCCGAGGAAGGAGCCGTGCACAATAGGGCTTTGAACTTGGTGGTCAAATGTGAAGGGCATTATGTAACGCGAGTCATGGTTGATGGAGGCTCAAGTGTAGATGTATGCCCTCTCTTTACCTTGCAAAGCATAAATATCAATACACAGAATCCGACCTAGCAATGTTCGCATCTGGGCCTTTGATGGCTCAGCAAGAGATACCATTGGAGAGATCAACCTCACCATGACGATTGGGCCAGTTGACTTTGAAATTGTCTTCCAAGTAGTGGATATGGCCACTTCTTATAACTTTCTTCTTGGAAGGCCATGGATCTATACGGCCCGAGCTGTGCCATCCACCTTACATCAGATGCTCAAATTTGAACACGACATGCAAGAAATTATTGTCCACGGGGAAGACGAGTCTTCCATTTATAAAGACCCGTTAATCCCCTTTATTGAGGCCAAGGAAGGGTCTGAGTCAATCATCTATCAGGCTTTTGAAGTGGTTGTTGTGGACCATGTCAAGGAAGGAAAGCCCATTTTACATCCTCGTCTTTCCTCCACATCTTTAATGGTGGTTGCAGTTATGATGAGACAAGGTTATGAACCGGGAAAAGGCCTGGGGGAATCATTGTAAGGAATTTCGGAGCCTATTTCTCCGTTTGGTAACAAGGGTACTTTTGGCTAAGGCTTCAGACCAACCCGAGCAGATGAAAACAAAGCCAAGCACCGCAAAAAGTATGGATGGGTCCTGCAACAACCCATACCTCACATTTTCTATACTTTTGTCAAGCCACGACTCCAAGAGGGTCAAAATTCCTCGGCGCATGCAAACATTGATGAAATATACCATGGCCTTAGCCAGATATTTTCTGAAGTGAATATGATCCAGGCTGGTGAAGGCACTAGCCGTACTGATATGCAACTAATTAACCCAGACACCATGCTCACCAACTGGGAAGCAAATCCTCTCCCCACAAGGAAGGAGTCTTGGTAGTTTTCATTTGAAGCTTCTTTTTTGTATTTTGGGTTACTTTCAGGGTTGTAATCCAAACATCTCGGTATGATTGTTTTGTTTTGATGATAACCCTTCTATCCTTTCGAATTCAATGAAATGCAGTTCAACTTTCTATTAAATCTTCTATCTTTTCCTCTTCCTAATTCTTGTCATTTTATTTCCATTTCAGTTTTGTTAATGCCGGCTTTAATAACATGACATGCATGCAGAATTCACGCCCAGATCTTAAAAAGTTGTCTAATATCAAAATAACGCATCAAGAGGTTGAATACGATGAAGAAGAGGTTGTTGAGGAAATAAAAAGAGAGTTGGAACAATTTGAAGACAATCCTAAGCCAAATGAAACTGAGCCAATTAATATCGGAAGTCATGAATAAGTTAGAGAAACAAAGATAAGCATTCAAACCGAGCAAAAAACAGAGATGCCGAGATTCAACTTTTATTTGAATGTAGAGATGTGTTTGCTAGGTCTTACGATGATATGCCGGGTTTAAGTGTTGATCTGGTGGTTCATAAGCTTCCTACGTGTCCTAGTTTTCCACCAGTCCAGCAAAAGCAACAAAAATTTAAAACAGATATGAGCGACAAAATCAAAGAGGAAATAATGAAGCAATTGAGTGCCAATGTGGTCAGAGCTGTCCGATACACCACTTGGGTGGCGAATGTTGTGCCTGTGCCGAAGAAGGATGGAAATACCAGAGTCTGTGTTGATTATAGGGACCTGAACAAAGCAAGTCCAAAGGATAATTTTTCTTTACCAAATATCCACATTCTTGTAGATAATTGCGCATACAATCGTTCGTGGATTGCTATGCTGGGTACCACCAAATTCTAATGGATGAGGATGATGCAGAAAAGACCTCTTTTACCACTCCATCGGATACTTATTGTTACAGGGTCATGCCGTTCTGTTTAAAGAATGCAGGAGCAACTTACATGAGGGCTATGACCACCATTTTCCACGACATGATGCACAAAGAGATTGAAGTGTAGGTTGATAATATCATCATAAAATCAAAGACACAGGCTGATCACGTGTGTGATTTGAAAAAATTCTTCGAACAGCTTCGAAGGTATGACCTTAAGCTTAATCCAACCAAGTGTGCATTCAGGGTTCCCTCTGGGAAACTCCTTCGTTTTATAGTCAGCCATAGAGGCATTGAACTAGATCCATCTAAGATAAAGTCCATTCGAGATTTGCCACCCCCAAAGAATAAAAAGGAAGTTATTATCTTGCTCGGGAGGTTGAACTACATCAGTAGGTTCATTGCTCAACTCACAACCAAGTGCGAGCCCATCTTTAAGTTGCTGAAAAAGGATGCCACTATCAAGTGGATGGACGATTGCCAAAAAACTTTCAACATGATCAAAGATTATTTGCCAATACCTCATGTACCGGTGCCACCTGAACTTGGTAGGCCTCTGTTTCTGTATCTATCGGTGATGGGTAATTCCTTTGGATGCATTTTGGGACAACATGATGCAACAAGCAAAAAGGAACATGCAATCTATTATTTGAGCAAGAAGTTCACCAATTATAAGGTTAAGTACACCCTTTTAGAAAGGACGTGTTGTGCCTTAACTTGGGCCGCTCAAAAGCTGAGACATTATCTTTTGGCCTACACTACTTACCTCATATCCAGAATGGATCCTTTGAAGTACATCTTCCAAAAGCCTGTTGGAAATCATGTATATCTATGATATGTGCGCTTTGGTTGTATGAGCATGATTTTCAGGTATAGGTTTTGATGAATGACAAACAATGAAGTCAAGTGTCAAACAACGATATAGTATGACAATCAATCAAATGTCGAGAAGCATACTGATGACGGAATTGCATGAACGAGCCAAAGAGTTCAAGACCGAAGACCCAAGACGTAGGTCGTTTGGTAGAACCAATGTAAGGACAACGTTTAAGTTATCTTATCCTTTGGCTCAACATTAGGTCATCATAAACATGCATAAAATATTTTATTAAATCATATTTATCATAAACATGCATCTTTGTGTTAAAACAAAATGATGTTGAAGGTTTTAAACATGTCTTTTAAATCTGGGCTACAACAATCGATTATTTGAATCCTACAATCGATTGTATTAAGACAGTGTGATCTGAAGTTTTTCAAAATAGCAAACAATCGATTGTCTACTTTTAACAATCGATTATTTTGAGACAGTGTGCAACCGAAGTTTTTAAACATCTAAACAATCGATTGTTTTTGTCATACAATCGATTATATTCATAAACAATCGATTGTCATTTTCATACAATCGATTATATTTTGACCGTTCCCACAGAATCCTAAATTGATTTGTGAACGTTGAATACAATCGATTATTTAGTCCATACAATCGATTGTTTAGCCTAAAATCAGGAATCTGTCTTTTGAACGTTGGTCAAAAAATCGATTATCTACTCCAAACAATCGATTGTTTAAGCACAGAATCAGGGATTTTATTTGTCAATTAAGCAACGGTCAGCACCACTTTTTCACCTATAAAAAGAGGTCTTTTGAGCTGATTTTAAACACACAACTCCTCCATACATTGTTATACATATTGATCATTCTCAAGCATCATTTTAGAGCTTTTGTTGAGCCATTTGATAGACAACTTTGTGTTGTTCATAGAGCTTATTGTGTATCTCTTTATCCACTCTATTGAGAGAGTATTTGTTGTAAAAGAGAGTTGTTTGAGAAGAACATATCTTCTCATTTGTCGGGTTTGCTAAGTACCCAAAGTCTTAGTGGTTGAAGTCTTGGGTTGAGGTATCCTCAAGCAAGTGAAGTCTTAAGGTGTGGTATCCTTGAGCAACTGTAACGGTTTGTTAAGCACCCGTAAGCTTGACGAAGATAGTGGAAATCTCGAGAGAGTCTCTCGGGGACTGGACTAGCCACGGGTTGTGGTGAACCAGGATACATCGGTGCGTTCGTGGCTTGTGGTGAACCAGGATACATCGGTGCGTTCGTTCTTTATTATTTACTTATCGCACTTATTTCATTCCTGCAATTTTTAAATTCCGCAAGTTTACGCTATTTTTATTATAACGCTATTCACCCCCCCTCTAGCGTTAAGCGTATTTTCTAACAAAGCCAATGCCCACTGGCAGGCTCACAAAATGGTAAATACTGCTCACAGAATTTGACATCATCTATGTCACTCGCACCACGATAAAATCACAAGCTTTAGTAGATCATTTGGCAGAAAATCCAGTTGATAATGAGTACATGACACTTAGCACATACTTCCCAAACGAAGAGGTCAACTCAATAGCGGAAGTGGTTCTAGACGATCACCCTGTATGGAAACTGTATATTGATTGGGCTATTAATATCAATGGAGTTGGGATAGGGGCAATACTCATCTCACCTATTAGACATCATTACCCTGCGACAACCCGACTTTGGTTCTTATATACCAATAATATGGCAGATACGAAGCTTGTATCATGGGTTTGAAAATGGCCGTCGATCTGGATGTGCAGGAACTATTGGTTATGGGAGATTCTGACTTGCTTATCCAGCAAGCCCAAGGTGAATAGGATACTTGAGACATCAAGCTTATCCTGTACAGACAATGTGTGCATGACTTGAGAAAAAGATTCAAATGCATCGAGTTCAGGTACATTCCCAGGTTTCACAACAAGCTGGCCGATGCCTTAGCTACTTTAGCCTCGATGCTCCCTTATTCAGGCAACACCATATTGAGCCACTAGAAATCCAAGTTCGGAATCAACACGGTTACTGCAATATAATTAACACATAACTAGGTGGTGAACCATGGTATCATGACATAAAACAATTCCTGAAAATAAGAGAATATCCAGAACATGCTAAAGGAGATAAAAAAAAGAACAATAAGTCGGCTCGCCAGTGGTTTCTTTTTGAATGGGGAAATTCTGTACAAGAGGACCCTAGATTTAAACTTGTTGATATGTATAGATGCTACAGAAGGAGAGCGGATCATGAGTGAAGTACATTCGTGGGTATGCGGCCCTCACATGAATGGATATGTTTTGGCGAAGAAGATTCTACAGGCTGGGTATTATTGGCTTACTATGGAGTGAGATTGCTTCAGTTTTGTTCACAAGTGTCACCAATGCCAGATTCATGATGACATGATTCACTCGCCTCCTTCAGAGTTGCATCCCATGTCCTCTCCTTGGCCTTTCATTGCTTAGGGAATGGATGTCATTGGGCCGATCGAGCCAAAGGCTTCAAATGAGCATAGATTCATTTTGGTTGCAATTGATTACTTCACCAAGTGGGTGGAGGCCGTCATTTTCAAAGAAGTCACCAAGAAAGTAGTGGTAGACTTTGTTACTTCCAACATCATCTGTCGCTTTGGTATCCAAAGACCATCATCACTGATAATGCATCCAATCTAAACAGTCACTTGATGAAAGAGGTATGTGAACAATTTAAAATCATGCATCGCCATTCTACCCCTTACCGGCCAAAAGCCAATGGAGCCGTTGAAGGGGCGAACAAGAACATCAAGAAGATTCTTAGGAAGATGATCCACGGTTCCAGGCAATGGCATGAAAAATTTTCCTTTCGCTCTTTTGGGATATCGCACGACTGTTCGCATATCTATGGGTGCGACTCTGTATCTACTTGTGTGTGGAACTGAAGCTGTTATACCCGCGGAAGTCAAAATTCCCTCTTTCCGAATTATTGTGGAATCAGAGATTGATGACACCGAGTGGGTCAAACAGTGTGTTTCGGCCAGTTATACCAGCTAAGAATGGCACGCGCTTACAATAAGAACGCGCTCAAGGCAGTTTGAGGTAGGCCAGCTGGTTTTGGAACGCATCCTTCTGCACCAGGTAGAAGCTAAAGGAAAGTTCGCCCCAAACTATCAAGGACCCTACATCATCAAGAAAATGTTACCAAAAGGGGCCTTGCACTTGGTAGATGAAGAAGTACGGGTACCACACATGACTATTAATGCATATGAAGTTAAAAGATATTATGTGTGATATATGCCCACTGCAGAATTTTTCGCACATTGATTTTCTCATATTGAAGTGATGAAAACTATCATTTGCTCGTTATTCCAAATAGGTGTCCCCCTACTGTTAATCCTTTTGAGCTTGTATTTGTCTTCCCTGTTTCTTACTTTTTGGAACCTATGTACTTGTAAGAAAAAAAGAAAAAAAAAACAAACAACAAATCTCTGAGTCATTGAACTACGTTTGACATGATTCCGAAAGGATACGTAGGCAGCCTTACCCTATGTTTGGTCCCATCAGAACAAAAAATTCAAATTCCCAATGCTCCAAAACTGGGGCAGAAGTTTGTTTTATTTCACAGTTTTTTCCGTAAAAAACGGTTCCGAAAGGTGTAATTCAGTTCAAGGTTCAGTTCACTTTTTGTTCTTTCAAGAACTTATTATCGATATTTTTTGAGAATGTCCGAAGTCCCCATGACAAAGGCATTAGGTAACCTCCCTCCTGTAGTATCTTAGTCACAAAAAAAGAGAAAAAGAAAGGAAGAAAGAAAAAGAAAAGCAAAGAAATGAGAGAGCCTTATCAGTGAAAACCCATACGGGCACTATAAAGCGACAGCGAGCAGAGAAATGAGAGAGTCTTATTTGTGAAAACCCAGATGGGGACGGTCGGTAGAGAAATGAAAGAGGTTAGTTAGCGAAAACCTGCAAACCGCGCTACTAGCCGAATGAGGCTCTTTGATTCACCGGCATGAACATAACCAAGACAAATTCAAGATAAAAATTTGCGCCGAATTTTTCAGAATTAGACAGCTTAGACAGATCAAGCGTCCAGTCCAAAATGCATGTTATGATTCATTGAAGTCGGCACATACCTCCAGATAAGTCTCCATGTTTCCTTTCCCCGAAAGGGACACCTTTTGTTTAAGCATAATTTTGTTTCACTTTCTATTATTATTTTGTCTTACCATAATTTTTCTTTGAGCCCCTTTCGGTCCAATCCTGCATCAAAAACGAAACAAAGAAATGGATGCAAAACCAACTACAATTTTCCCGCAATGTCGAGCACAATTTGGGGAATATATCGCATTGACGAAGGCACGAATCCACATATGATATCATTCAATAAGACGAACAAAGTGTTTCAAAGAAAATTGAAAGTCGCATGAGTGGGATCGTCTTTGTGAGAAAAGTTGATAAGCACTACGGACACAAACTGATGTTGGATGCAAGACAATCGAGTTTGATTTTAAAGAAAATAGTTTTGCCTTAGAGGCAAGGGTAGCGGTACCATCGACATCTGGGTATGAAATAGTTAGGGGCAACATTGGAAAGCCAACGTCTCCAGAAAAGGATACAGACTAACCGAGCATCACGGTACCGTACCGACGAAACTGATTCTTTGACAACAGTGGCCGTGAATCAAACTACTCAAGACATCAAGGGATCAAGGCCACAAACCAACCACCACTTTAAAAACTCATAAATTATTCTATGTTTAAAGAAGGAACAAATTGGTGCAGCATGGCAATTCTAAAAAACAAATGTCACCAGACCTAAGCTCTTTAAAATCTCTATTTTTCTTTTTCCAGCATGCATCACTATTGTTCACACCTCCCATTTTGTAGCTTAACCCAGGTAGAATGTTTTCGCCTAGGGGGATCCAGCTCATAGCTCCGGGTAGAAGTAGTCTTTGCTCAGGTTGTTTTACGCAGCTTAACATAAGTGGAATCGTTTCTCCTACGGGGACCCAACTCATAGTTCCGGACAAAAATACTCTTCGCTTATGTTGTTTAATGCAGCTTAACTCAGGTAGAATCCTTTCGCTTAGGGGGATCCAGCTCATAGTTTCGGGTAAAAGTATTCTTCGCTGAGGGTGTTTTTACTACAGCTTAACCCAGAAAGAATCATTTCACCTAGGTGATCCAGCTCAAAGTTCCGGGTAGAAGTACTCTTCGCTCAGGGTGTTTTACAACAACTTAAATAATATTTTAAGAATGTTTAAAATATAATATATAGCCATATAAAATAATATTTGATATATATATATATATATATATATATATATATATATATATATATATATTATAATTTTGTTGCAAAAAATATTTATTTGATCACCCTTGACATAACGTGGCTACGCCATTGGTAACATGGAAAATAAGGAATTACATGCTATATCAAATTAATATGCATTAGTATTCAAAACATGACCAAGAAAAACTTGTGGGGAAAAAAGATGACATACGGACATTGATATCATGCAAATTATTAAATAAAAAAAAACAGATAATAATGATATCTATATATGGGCAGTTAGTTGAATCTCTACAGCTCATCAACCGAGTAAAGACTAAAGAATTTGAGAAAGCTTCCAACTTTCCCATTTCCATCTATCATCGGTCATGCTTGGGTAATGATAACGAAAAAAGTGATGTAAGATAGTTTATTTTAAGTTTTATATTTAGAAATTCATCGGAATGACTTATTTTCCTAAGTTTTGTTCACTCCTTACATAGTTTTCTAACAAAGCTTTAATTGAGGAAGAAAAAAATTGGTCCAATTCACTAATATCTCATTATTTGAGAGATCTGGAAAAGATCGGATCATAAGAGTTTATTGTACACAATCTTACCTTATATTTTTGCAAGAAATTATATTTACGGCTCAAATTTGTAATCTCATGATCACGTAACAGTAACTTTATCAATTATAAGTTAGTGAAAATCTATTTTTTTCCACCCAATATTTGCTATTTGTTTTAATTTGGGGCCTATTATTTAGGACTTGCATCAAAAGTTCTATTTAATTTGGAGATAAAGTATCATACCAAAACTAATTTCATTCTATCTGATTAAAAATAAAATAATATTTTATTATCATTCTATCACAACCTTAATGTTATACCACAAAATTTTATTGAATAATTTGGTGAAACCAAGAAAATCTACTTGTCAAACACTTCACATGCATGGCATCCAAATTTTTATATTTTGAAAGACTTTATCTAAAAGTAGGGAGACATGCGTATCTAATATTAATTCTAAAAGTAGGGAAACTATTATCTACTATTTGTTTCATGCATTTAATTTTAGGTATTGACCCAAAGTTTTCCTGATTTTTTTTTTCTGTGGCTGTTAGTTAATAGAGTAGTTAGTTAGAAACTTAGGTTGTAAAATTCTTAAACGCTGTTACAGCTGGTGCAGGTCTTATACGCGAAAGAATAGTGTCGAGAAGTAATAAATACTATGCGGTTGACTCAAAAGATACTAGTAAAAACAATTAAAATAAATTAAAAGTAAATTATAATTAAAGATAATGAAACCTAGAGATATGTATTATGCTTTTTATTGCTTTCAACAGATTGGATATTCGAGAGAGAGTAAAAGAGAGAGATAATGGTTTTCTAAAGATAGAGAGAGTTTGAGGCTTGTTCCATAAATAAAATATGCCCCTTTAATTGAGATCCTCCTTTATATAATAGGATACCCTCCTTGAAATAATAAAATAATACATAGATTGGTCGCGTTCCTTCGAGAAGACGACAAGACCGATGATACAATTTACTCCGACATTCTTAGGTCGTTCCCTTACTTCGGTTAGTGTATATTCATTAGTCGTCGCTGCCAACGTAGAGATGTAATGGGTACAATTTGACGCTATACAGTTAGTCCATCCATTCGTCGGCGACGCATTGAGGTGCGTCCCTGATGGACGGAACCATGAACCTTGTTCTAGGAGAATTCGACCATGCTTGAAGACGGCAACGTGAATGAGAGTGAACATTTGAAATTATTGAAATGCTGACGCACAATATCTTTCTTAGAGTGATGTCATCATACGCACGCGTCATCATTACGCGTATTCCCGAGGAAGCACAAAAGACGTTCTGATGCTTGGTTTCTCGCACCCATTTGAACTCTGTCTCTTCGATTTCAATGCCACCCAACCCCATAAATAGGGAAAGAGTTTAACTTGATCCAACTTTTGATCATTTGCAAGCATTTTATGGCCTTCTAAGAAAGCACTCCCTTTCTTCGAAATCCCACCATTTCTCAAAAAATCACACTTTCTGTTGTGTCATACACTGCTCCCTGAATGGAAGTTATGGCAAATCCTCAATGGGATAATAATTCGAGGGCTCGCGATAATACTCCATCCGATGTACTGCCTCCATCTGGCGGTGATGAGGGAGAAGGAGAAGAGAACCTCACCCCTCTTACTGTGGAAAACGTGCTACCGAAGCAACTTCTTGTTAGGAAAGACTTCCAAAAGGACTCTCTCGCGCAACCTTCGGAGAGTTATGAGTTAACACAGGATCGCTTAGATGATCTTCGCACGTCGTTCGGCATATCAGCTCATGTGGAGATGGTCCCAGCGGGAACGGATTATGCGAACGTCCAAAGACCGGGATACTGCACGTTCTATGAATATCCCTTTTTAATTGGCTATGGTCTTCAGACTTTCCTTTGGCGAAGGAGCTTTGTCGCTTTTACAACATGTGTCCGTCTCAACTTACTCCATGCACCTAAAAAGTATGTAGGATAATGTCTAGATACACAGAGCTGGCTAGGTGTGAGGTCTTTGTCCACCACCTTTTGCAGTTATTCAGCGCCAGTTATCTAAGGGTACCATACTGCATTTGAAGAGCCGTGGCTCGAAGGGGCTGGAGGTCAAGACCGATGACCGAGCCAACTGTAGTTATTGGCGTAGGTACTTTTTTATTAAAATGGAGCACCTGGTGTCTAACCTTGTCGGGCTCCCAAAGAGGTGGAATTCGAAATGTAAGCGTTTCCATTCCTCGAATTCTTTATCATACCTGACCTTGGCGGTTTTGGTTGTACCATCGTTATGATTTTTCCTTTTATTTTGCATCAATGGCTATCACACCCCGGTTCATTACTGGTATTGGGTAGCAGGTTTTCTGCCATACGCGGAAGAAACCTGCATATGGTCCGCATTTCTTCAACGCTATGGCCCCGTAAGCCCTTCAGGTAGTTCTTCGACATTAGTCGGCTGTTTCCACAAACTTCATCAACTGAACTATTTGTGTTGACAGGTCGAAACGTTTCCAAGAAGAAGACTACGGTATCTACCTCCGCTCGATGGGATATCGGCCCGGATGCTCAATTGATACCTTGTGCATCCATCAGGGATGGTATTCCCGTAGTTCCTTTACAAGAGGTTGCGCCTATGGAGGCGGCTATGAATGAAGCAACACCATCTCCGTAGCCTGCGCATGAGCCTTCCGAGGGTGAGGAGCCTGAGGAGAGAAAAAGACAGAGTCTTGAGATGGGCAAGGCGGTGCGATTGGGGATGAAAAGAGTAACGTTCTTCGTCAAATGCCTAGACCTATCTTCATGGCCGACACTATTCGTTCGGGGAGGCCGGCCCATCAGGCGAGTGCTGCTTCCAGTGCCAGCGCTGTTCGTGCTGCTGAGGGTGACTCAACGTCCATCGTTGGCGGGGATGCTGAGGGATCAGACCCTGAGATCGCCCAGGAAGATATGGACGAGCTGGCAGAAGGTATCACGCATGTGGAGATGATAGCGGACGGGTCCGACTGTCGAATCGTGATTCTGGGGGCTTATAATTTATCACAGCACAGCGAGCAAGCGCCGTCGAAGATGGCCTTGTTATGTGCCACCCTCGAGCATGAAATGCTAAGAGCTGTCAGCGATGTGGAGCTATCTCGAAGGATCGTCGGTGTGGCTTTACAGGTAAACTTCTGTTCTTCCGCGTGTTGTGGAGTGGGCTTTGATGTGTACTAACTCATGTTTTCTCCTTAGACCCTAGTTTTGGAGGTGGATAGGAGGCGTCATGAGCAGAAGAAGGCAACCATTTTTAATAAAATGGTGAAGAAGTATAAGAGGTATCGCTCTAAGCATCAAGCAAAAGTGGAACTTTTCCAACAGGACCCTA
Organism: Nicotiana benthamiana; assembly: GCA_034376525.1. Taxonomy (NCBI): domain Eukaryota; kingdom Viridiplantae; phylum Streptophyta; class Magnoliopsida; order Solanales; family Solanaceae; genus Nicotiana; species Nicotiana benthamiana. Next base: position 36,757,807 of record CM067335.1, on the reverse strand, counting down.
AATTTCTAGTGTTCCGGGAAGGTCTTGAGCAGAAGGAGGTGCAATTGAAGCGCAGGGTGGCCGAGCTGGAGAAGACTGATGAGGAGTTGATGAAGGTTGTGGCTCGTAATAGTGAGCTGGAATCACTCCTCAAATCGAGGGAAGAGGAGTTGGAGCTTGGTCGTGGGGTGGCGGTAGAGGTTTTCGATTAGCGTCGTAGGGTTGCGGCCTTGACTTTCAAACTCTAAGCCAAGGCGGCATAGGTCGACATTCTTAGGCAGACTGTCCCACTAAGGCTTGGAGACGTGGCTCAGCCTTCTTCTTCCCAGCTCTTGTCTGACGAGGATGCGCGTCGCGATGTGCATGAGATGTGGGTTTATGCAAAGGCCAGACTGGACATATACAAGAAACTTGTTGTTACGGGTCTTGCCACTAAGGAGGAGGTTCAGGAGGAGTGGCACGAGGCTCGTTCCTGCTCAAGCAGTCTACTGGTATAGTTCTGACTCCCCTGACCGGGAGGGCTATGCTTCAGAGGATGTTAACCGACTAGATTCTGACTCCTGGTACAATGAAGCTTACCGCCTCGGTGGTGACGCACGAAATGGCGAACAAACGGGGGGCGATTAGCAAGATGGCGAGGCTTCTTAAAATTTGTATATGTTTTGCTTTTTGTGGAATGTAATGGGGGCCCTTTGCGGGACTGAATGTATATACCTTTTGTCATAATGTATGAATCATACATTTGCTGTTATTCTTTTTGTGTTGTTCTTTGTTTTTCGGAACTTCACCTCCGCAGAGTTGATATTCATTTGTTTGTAGAAGATTCGTCGCCTCTTTGGGCAACGTCGAAGTGGTACAGGCAATCTCGGGGGTGATCCCCTGGGGCTAACCGCTATCGTAGGTAAGTCAAAACCTGATCTTAGTGAATAAATAAGATGAAATTTTAACCATTGTCTGAATGTTGTTCGTCGTAATCGTGTTTGAATGATTCTTAATGGCAATGGCTTTTCCCAAAGGGAAGTTACTTTGACTGTCGTCGAAGTGTCATCCATCGTTGTCGAACTGGGTCGATGTTTAGTGACGATAGCTTTGTCAATTAGGATATAACTTCGAAAATTGTCGACACATTGTCCATCATTGTCGAATTGGGTCGACGATTAATGGTGATGGCCTTAGCCAATAGGATGTAAGTTCAACTGTCGTCGAAGTGTTATCCGTCATTGTCGAGCAGGGCCGACGTTTAATGGCGATGGCCTTAGACAATATGATGTAACTTCAACTGTGTCGAAGTGTTATTCGTCGTCATTGAGCAATGTCGATGTTTAGTGGTGATAGCCTTAGCTAATAGGATGCAACTTCAACTATCGTCGATATGTTATCCGTTCGTCATCGAACTGGGTCAACGACTAATTGTGATGGCCTTAGCCAATAGGATGTAACTTCAATTGTCATTTAAGTGTTTTTCGTCGTTGTCGAGCAGGGTCGACGTTTAATGGCGATGGCCTTAGCCAATAGGATGTAACTTCAACTGTCGTCGAAGTGTCATCCGTCGTCGTTGAGCAGGGTCGAACTTTAATGGCGATGGCCTTAGCCAATAGGATGTAACTTCAATTATCGTCGAAGTGTTATCCGTCGTCGTCGAGCACGGTCGAAGTGTTATTTGTTCGTTGTCAAATTGGGTCGACATTTAATGGCGATGGCCTTAGCCAATAGGATGTAACTTCAACTGTCATCGAAGTGTTATCTGTTCGTCGTCGAACTGGGTAGACGTTTAATGGAGATGGCCTTAGCCAATAGGATGTAACTTCAACTGTCGTCGAGGTGTTATCCGTCTTCGTTGAACTGGGTCGACGTTTAGTGGCGACGGCCTTAGCCGTTTACACAATGGAGATGGTGGCCTTAGCCGTTTACACAATGGAGATTCAACTAGGCTAGTCCCTTTATTATATCGGACCGGAGAGCATGTCGAGTGGCTGATATGATAAACTTGTCCTCAGATACCCCTAAGTGTCCCCTCTGCCGCTTCGTTAAAAACCTTCCCGAGAAAATCCAATTGGGACAAAACTCGGGTAAGAGAAAAAGAGTACGACTCTGGAGACGCCTTTTAGAAATGGAAGTACTTGAGGTGGGCGACATTCTAGTTGTTTTGGAGTGTTTTTCCTTCCATTGTTTCCAACTGGAATGCTCTTTTGCTCGCTGCTGTTGTGATTTTATATGGTTCATCCCAATTGGTACCCAATTTTCCTTCGCTCGGGTCCTTTGATGCCAACGTTTTGGCTTTGAGGACGTAATCACCCACTTTGAGTGGTCTTATTTTGGCTTTTTTGTTGTAGTACCTTTCGATCTATTATTTTTAAGTCGTCATTCTTATGTGGGCCATGTTCCTTCGTTTTTTGGCCTCGTCGAGGTCTTGAAGTCTATTCGCGCCGTTGTCTTCTCCGCTGGTATGTGAATACCTTAGGCTTGGTTTGCTTATTTCGATGGGTATGACCGCGTCGGTTCCGTAGACCAGTGAGTATGGTGTTTCTCCCGGGCTGGATTTGGGCATGGTCCGATGTGCCCACAACACTTCCGGTAGAAGTTCGGGCCACAGCCCTTTGGCTTCTTCGAGTTTCTTTTTCAGTATGTTTAGTATCGCTTTGTTGGAAGAGTTTCCTGGCCGTTGGCGGTGGGGTGATATGGCGTGGAGAGTATTCGCTTAATGTGCCATTTTACGAAGAACTCCGTTGTCTTTTTGCCAATGAATTGAGGGTCAGTGTCGTAGTTGATTTCCTTGGGGATGCCGAAACGGCATATGATGTTTTTCTATATAAAAGCGATGAGTTCCTGTTCGCGTATCTGGGTGTACGCACCTGCTTTTACCCGCTTGGAAAATAGTCAGTTAAAACTAACAGAATCGTACGTTTCCTCGTGCCGCTGGTAAGGGATCGATTATGTCCATCCCCCACTTGATGAAGGGCCAAGGTGAGGTTATTGAGTGGAGAGGCTCTCCTTGTTGGTGTATCATGGGGGCATACTTTTGCCACTTTTCGCACCTGCGAACGTACTCTACTGCCTCTTTTTTCATAGTGGGCCAGTAATAACCTTCTCGGATGATGAAACGGACGAGGGCGCAATTACCTGTATGTGCACCACATTTTCCGTCGTGCACCTCTTTGAGTACTTGCCTCGTTTGGTGCAGCCTTAGGCACTTATCGATGGGTCAACGTCCTTTTGTAGACATCGTGATTTATCAGGCTATATCGGGCGACTTGTACGCGGAGCTTCTTGGCTTCTTTTTTATCGAGTGGGATTTTCCCGTCCTGCAGATAGGATACAAACTGGTTGCGCCAGTCCCAAGTCAAATTTAAAAAGAGTACCTCAGCGTGATCGATGGTTGAATGGAGGCAGGTGACTACATTCTCCCTGTTGATATTTTTGGTGGTTGCGACCAGTTTCGCTAAGCCGTGTGCTTCGACATTTTGTGCCCTAGGGATTTTCTCAAAGCGGACTCGTCGAACTCAAGCATCAACTTGTGTATTTCTGATTGGTATTTTTGTAGTCTCTACTCCTTGATTTGGTAAGTCCAGGCTACGTGGTTCACTACGAGTTGGGAATCGCAATGGAGGATGAGTCGTCGAGCCCTGTATTTGATGGCTAACTTCATAATTGCAATCACAACCTCGTACTCTGCCTCATTGTTAGTTATCTCAGGGCATCGTATGGACTGACGAATTATTTTGCCTATGGAGACTTCAAGAACGAGTCCCATCCCAAGGCATTAGTGGCTTCGTCAGTGTAGAGGGTCCAAAGGTCGGTACTAGAGGAGGCACGAATGGCCTCCAGTTCCGCCTCTGGCAATATCTCTGTGCTGAAGTCGGCGACAAAGTCGGCAAGTACCTGCAACTTGATGGCATTTCTTGGGTGATAGGATATGTCGTGCTCGCTGAGCTCTATGGCCCATCTAGCAAGCTTTCCCGACAGTTCGGGCTTGTGTAGGATGCTTCTCAGGGGGGAGGTCATTATTACTTTTATGGGGTGGCACTGAAAATAGGGTTTAAGCTTTCGTGAAGCTACGACCACTGCTAGGGCCAACTTCTCGAGGTGTGGGTACCGTGTTTCGACATCCACTAGGTTTTGCTGATATAATAAATAGGAGATTGCGAACCTTTGTTTTCGCAGACCAAGACTGTGTTGATAGCAACTTCGAACACCACCAGATATACCAGCAAAGATTCGCCTAGGTTTGCTTTGACTAGCAACGATGGCGAAGATAAATATGATTTTAATTTTCTCAAGGCCTCGGCGCAGTCCTCGTTCCACTGCAACCCGTGATCTTTTCTCAACACGTTGAAAAACTTATGGCACCTGTCAAAGGACCGCGAGATGAACCTTGATAGGGCGGCTATTCGTGTAAGAAACACGTTCTCGAACTAACATGTGTTGATTCATGTAGGTTTTGATAAATGCCAAACATTGAGACAAGCATCGGTGATGGAACAATAACAGACCAAGTACAAGATGGATAGTACGCGTTCAAGAATAGAAGATGCAATCAACTGTTGAGTAGGTCTTAATTTGTAATCTTGACTCAACGACTTATTTCTAATATTGGCTCTCACCTAAAATGATTTTCATAAAATCATGCATCATAAGTTTTTAAAGAAATAAGTTGCATATTTGCCAAAATGATTTTTAAACTCGTTTTGAGAAAATTGGGTTTAACAATCGATTGTCTTGAAGAAACAATCGATTGTCAAGTTCTATACTTAGTTTTTAAAATGCTGTCTTGAGACAGAAACTTCGTTTGAAATCATTTTTGAAGCAACAATCGATTGTCACTGTTCAACAATCGATTGTCAGATTTTATACTTAGTCTCAAAGTTTTGGACAACTTGCAGAATGTTTTCAAAATCTTCAAAAATGAAGAACAATCGATTGTCACTATTTAACAATCGATTGTGCTTAGTGATTTTTCCAAACGGACTTTTTCCAACGGCTTTATCTATTTATGGTATAATCATTACACAATCTTTTAGTCAAAAAGTTGCCAGAAATATTTTGAATATTTGAACAACAATCGATTGTCTAAAGTCAACAATCGATTGTCATTTTTAAAAATTCAACAGAAATCCTTTTAACCGGATTTTAAGGATCTTGTCTGTTGAAATTTTGCTCCAACAATCGATTGTGCAATATCAACAATTGATTGTCAGGCGGATTTTCAGGAGCGTTTTCTGGAACTAAAAGCAACGGTCTATTGCTCCATTTTCTATATAAAACACTCTCTGAAAATCATTTTAAAACACAACAACACTGCAGAAAAATTACAAAGCATACATTACATTCTTGTGATTCAAATTTCATATCTTACATTGTTTTTGAGAGCCAAGATTATTGATTGAGTTGTTGTGTTCTTGAGCCATATATTTTGTACTCATAATCCACTCTTTGAGAGAGTTCTTGTAAAGTGAGTAAAAGAGTGTTCTTGTTAAACACTTGTAGTAAGAAGGAGTGTTATATTTCTTCTTGTAAAGTCTTAGGGATAGGTTTCCTTTAGCGGGTTGGTTGAGGCTTGTGTTGTATCAAGTTCTCAAGTTGTAAAGGTTCGTTAGGCACCCGGAAGCTTAACAAGTTGAAGTCTTTGAGGTGAGGAACCTCCGAGCAAGGTGAAGTCTTTGAGGTGAGGAACCTCCGAGCAAGTTGAAGTCTTTGAGGTGAGGAACCTCCGAGCAAGGTGAAGTCTTTGAGGTGAGGAACCTCCGAGCAAGTTGAAGTCTTTGAGGTGAGGAACCTCCGAGCAAGTTGAAGTCTTTGAGGTGAGGAACCTCCGAGCAAGTGTTTGAGATTTGTGTGATTCAAGTCTCAAGTGTAAAGGTTTGTTGGGCACCTTAAGCTTGACAAGGTTATTAGTGGAAATCTCGAGAGAGTCTCTCGGGGACTGGACTAACCACAAAGTGTGTCCAACCAGTATATATCGTGGTGTAATTTATTTTTACTGCATTTGTTTATTTCCTGCAAAGTTTATATTCCGCAAGAAAACGCCAAATTTTATTAATACGCTATTCAACCCCCCCTCTAGCGTAGAGCGTTATTTCTAACAATTGGTATCAGAGCCATACTCTCTGAAAAACTTAACAGTTTGAGAGAACCATCCATGGCTTCTACTCATGATTCTTTTGCAGGAATCGGTGAAGGCAATTGCTACACCATGCCTCCAATATTTGATGGAAACAACGAAGAAGAGGTAAGTATCTCTAATTCTCACTCGTTCGAAGAATTACAAAATGCATATGAAGATTTGTATGGTGAATTTGGTAATGCTGTCAAAATGATTAGAGATTTGAAGAAATCACTTTCCCAGCAAGAATTAGATTTTCAGAAAAATCTCTCTTTAAAAGAAAAGGATTTTGAAGAACGTCTCTTATTGAGAAAAAGATTTCAAAAATCAACTTTCTTTAAAACAAAAAGATTTTGAAAATCTGTCTCTTGATAACGAGAATCTTGTAAAAGAAAATCAGTTTTTGCAAAATGATAGTGTAGAACTTAGACAAGTCATTAAGACTATGCATGAAGCTTCTTATGTTGATGAATGCTCTACTTGTACTTCCTGCGATTCTTTGAAGTTAGAAAACGCATAACTTAGGAAAACTTTAGAATCACGAAGTATAGATGTCCCTAAGGTTATTGAAGAAAAGGAAACGTCGAAGAATAATCAACGGCATAAAAGCAGAAATCCCATTAGAAATTTTACTGCTCCACCTAGAAATAATTCTAGGGCTGTAAATAAGTCTAGGACAAATTCCTTTAGACCACCTAGACATTACGCTAGGATGTATGAAAACAAGTCTAAAACTAACGCCTTTAGATCACCTAGATACAACTCTAGAAATTGGAATAATGAATCTAGAGTTAATCACTTTACATCGCCTAGAATCAATACTAGGACTATTGTTGATAAGCCTAGAACGAACTACGTTAGACAACCTAGAAATGACTCTAGGATTCTCAACTCCTCTAGGAATGACTCTAGATCACCTAGAATGTATTTGGCGCAACCTAGGCATTGGCACAATCCGAACGTAGTATGCCATTATTGCAATTGGATAGGTCACATTGCACCCGTGTGTTTTGCTAAACATAGAGATTTATCTTTTGGTTATAATTATTATTTGCCTAACCCCAAAGAACCCAAAAAGATATGGGTACCAAAAACCTCTCCGTAGGTATTTTTGCAGGTGTGCTTGAAGACTACAAAATTGTAGTAGATGCGCCAAGCACGACACCCAAAAGCATCGAGAGGAATTTCGGTTAGCTATTCTTTTTGATAAAACCGAATATGTGCAAGTTATTAATGTTGACAGATTTGTTGATATATGGCAGCTGGTGTTATTAACATATAAGTTGTCAACTTGATTCTCACCCTGAAAAACGTTGACATGCGTTAATTGCAAGAATCAATTTGTGAAATTTCTTGTTGACTATACTTGTTAATTGACATGCTGAAAATTCATTTTTGATTACTAGTATCAACTATTAAATGCTTGATCCATGCTTTGACAAATGTTGATTCGTGCATTGAATGAGTACCTACTAAAATCATGTTTAGTTGAATTATGTCTTGACAATCTTTTCAAACAGCAAAGTGTTTTAAATCATGTTTTAATATATGTTTTGATAAATGCTTTTATATTAGCATACTCTCATAATCGATTTTCAGGACTTAAAACCTTTTTGGTCTAGTCCACAATCGATTGTTCACAGGCACAATCGATTGTCCGTGTTTTTCTGAGTTTTCAAAAACTCTGTTTCTTACAGATTTTTCAGGAACTAACTGTCAAATAGTTCAACAATCGATTGTCCCTTTTCAACAATCGATTGTCAATCGGTAAAAATCTCAAGATTTGTTAGCATTCTGAATTCTGAACTCGACAGCTATCATTTATCATCGTGTCAGTTCAAAATAGGCATAAACGTTCTTGAACTCTTTTTTTAAAGGCTAGGCTTTCATTTTTATCATGCCCAATTGTATGTGTTGATATGTCTTTGTTAACCATCCGTATCAATTCTCCTTGAATCATGCTTTGTTTTGGTTCTCATTATTGCAAATGCGCTTAATTGAAATATTTGACATTTGTTGCAATATGGATTGCTGAAAATAACCTTGTGTATCACTGTTAATAAAATAACATTTGATGCATTTGTTATGCTCTCCGTCAAATGGATTTTTTTAACAATCGGTATTTCCTGTAAAATGTCAAATTGATGTGTTTTGCTTAAACAGGTGATAAGATGGTTGATTCATGATTTGACTAGCTATTTGAAACAGCATGCAATATATGTTTTGACAAATGCCTTCCAAAATAACAATTATTTTTTGTTGTTTGGTTGATATAATTGATAAATTTATAAAAATCGTCATATTGTATATTCCTCAATATCCTTCCTATTCTTTTGTGAATATGGTAAAAGGAATTAGCCTTAATACAACCTTCTTATCAAAAGAAGAAATGTCTTAGGCAATTTGTTACAAGTAAGAGGAATGTCATTACATTCCATTCTGTCTTACTTAAGAGGGAACTTGTGCTTTGAAAGAATTGATTGCATAAATTTTATTGATGATATTTTCTTAACAAATATCTATTTGGTTTTTGAATTGTTATTATGGTGATAAATTGCTTGTATATATATATATATATCGGAAATGGCTTCACTTGATTAAATGTTGGAAATGCAAATGTGCTCGCATGAAGCATTCAATTCAATTTCTAGCAAATTGAGATGTCAACGATGGAGGATGACATCAAGACAAACCGGGTATGATCGTTCCTTACTCTACCCTTTAGCTAGTTGAATTGGTATTATATGTCACAAGTATTGATATGAATGTTATTTTGATAAATTGCATAATTGATTAAGTGCATAAATTGTATTGAGTTTTGATTTTCTAAATTGGTATTTATAACAATTGGTGTTGATTATATGTATTCATGATGGAAAATCTATTTTCATAAAAACGTTTTTATCCGAAGAATCATTATCTTCCACCATGTGTTGATGACGTTGTTCCATTCATAATCAATTGTCATAATTCCAAAATTGATTATAACATATTCAAAATTGATTACCATACTTCCAAAATCAATTTTCAGGACTTAGACCATTTTTTCCCAGTACACAATCGATTGTCAAATTACACAATCGATTGTCAGTGATTCTCTGAAATTTCAAAAACATTCTGTTCCAAGCCAAATTCTCAGAATCTGTGTCAAACTTGACACAATCGATTGTCATGTATAAACAATCGATTGTCAGACGGTATTAATTCAAAAATTCTTACCGCTGTCCTGCAGCCTCCTTTAATCGATTATCAGCTTTTATCAGTCAATCCAACTGGCATAACACTGTTCAACAATCGATTGTCTCAAATACACAATCGATTGTCTCAACGGTCAATTCCAAAACTCGACCGTTTTTGAGTTAACTTCAGGCATATTTTTTTATTCTCCCCTCTATAAATAGGAGATGGTGTCTGCATTCTCATCACCAAATATTCAAGCTCAAAGCCTCAAATCCTCTCTAAAAAGCTCTTTTTGCAAAATTCAAGCTTTCTTTCTTCTATCAATATGTCGAGAAGAACCCGTTCAAATAGGGAAGGTGCTTCCACCTCTGCTCTTCCTCCCTCCGGATATCATCCATATCAAGATGGTGATGTTTTGGTCTTCAAATGCGAAAATAAATTAAATCGCTTTCTTACTAAATTTGAAAAACGTGATATTCCTCCTCCTCGTTTTTCTACTATGCGATATCTCCAAAACTATGGTCTTGCTGTAAACTTACTCCGAGAAAGTCAACTTCTTGACTTCCTTCTCCTTTCATATGATTTCATCAATACTACACTCATTCATGCCATCTCTTCCGGAGCTCGATTAAATTATTGTAAATTAATCAAGCTTCACATGCGTGATGCTCTCGCCGAAGACAAACATCTTCCTTATGCACTTCTTGTCATGCATTCTCTTGAATCCGCCGGCATTATCACGGCAAATGGTCCACTTAAAAATCGGACCAAACACTGGGAAATTTCTGAATCTTCATTTCACAGTGGTGGCGATCATGACAATCACCCTCCTCCACATCCTCCTCAAAATCCTCCTCCAAATCAAGATCCAAATTCAGGTTTTTTTAAATCATCTTAACCCGCTATGTCCAAGGATACTTTGACCATGTCAACTATCAATATGGTGCTGTTGTCCCATTTGAGGCACCGCCGCAAAACATGGACGAAGATGATAATAACGAGGATTAAATATTTTCTTATATTTTTATTTATTTAATGGCCTATGTAATATTTTATCTATTTAATGAAAGTTGATTTTCATTTGAAATATCTCTCCTATTTCCATTATATGAATTATTTGATATTTTCAAAAGGGGGAAGTACATTTTTTTTAAAAGGAAGAAAAGAAAGGCTATATGCAAGACTAGAGTTTATGCATACTTACATGCTTTTTTTGAATGTGTTGCATAAATTCAGGGGGAATCTTATATTTAGGGGGAATTTTTTTCCAGTGCAAACTATTCGATTATCCCGTATAATAATCGATTATGTTGACGTTTGTTGAACTAGCATGCTATTATTAGACTTGTTATCTAGCCACTTTTTGTTAATGTCAAAAGGGGGAAAATAAACGGGCTATGCATGCATAATATATTTCCCATGCACTTTGATATAACTGCACACATTTAGGGGGAATCATCATTTAAGGGGAAATATATATCTTATGAAACATGAACATGTCTATGATGCATATTGAATTATCTTGAACTGTTATTATTATGCAGATCCCGATACATGTTTGCCATTATCAAAAAGGGGGAAATTGTAAGAAACACGTTCTCGAACTAACGTGTGTTGATTCATGTAGGTTTTGATAAAAGCCAAACATTGAGACAAGCATCGGTGATGGAACAATAACAGACCAAGTACAAGATGGATAGTACGCGTTCAAGAATAGAAGATGCAATCAACTGTTGAGTAGGTCTTAATTTGTAATCTTGGCTCAACGACTTATTTCTAATATTGGCTCTCACCTAAAATGATTTTCATAAAATCATGCATCATAAGTTTTTAAAGAAATAAGTTGCATATTTGCCAAAATGATTTTTAAACTCGTTTTGAGAAAATTGGGTTTAACAATCGATTGTCTTGAAGAAACAATCGATTGTCAAGTTCTATACTTAGTTTTTAAAATGCTGTCTCGAGACAGAAACTTCGTTTGAAATCATTTTTGAAGCAACAATCGATTGTCACTGTTCAACAATCGATTGTCAGATTTTATACTTAGTCTCAAAGTTTTGGACAACTTGCAGAATATTTTCAAAATCTTCAAAAATGAAGAACAATCGATTGTCACTATTTAACAATCGATTGTGCTTAGTGATTTTTCCAAACGGACTTTTTCCAACGGCTTTATCTATTTATGGTATAATCATTACACAATCTTTTAGTCAAAAAGTTGCCAGAAATATTTTGAATATTTGAACAACAATCGATTGTCTAAAGTCAACAATCGATTGTCATTTTTAAAAATTCAACAGAAATCCTTTTAACCGGATTTTAAGGATCTTGTCTGTTGAAATTTTGCTCCAACAATCGATTGTGCAATATCAACAATCGATTGTCAGGCGGATTTTCAGGAGCGTTTTCTGGAACTAAAAGCAACGGTCTATTGCTCCATTTTCTATATAAAACACTCTCTGAAAATCATTTTAAAACACAACAAACACTGCAGAAAAATTACAAAGCATACATTACATTCTTGTGATTCAAATTTCATATCTTACATTGTTTTTGAGAGCCAAGATTATTGATTGAGTTGTTGTGTTCTTGAGCCATATATTTTGTACTCATAATCCACTCTTTGAGAGAGTTCTTGTAAAGTGAGTAAAAGAGTGTTCTTGTTAAACACTTGTAGTAAGAAGGAGTGTTATATTTCTTCTTGTAAAGTCTTAGGGATAGGTTTCCTTAAGTGGGTTGGTTGAGGCTTGTGTTGTATCAAGTTCTCAAGTTGTAAAGGTTCGTTAGGCACCCGGAAGCTTAACAAGTTGAAGTCTTTGAGGTGAGGAACCTCCGAGCAAGGTGAAGTCTTTAAGGTGAGGAACCTCCGAGCAAGTTGAAGTCTTTGAGGTGAGGAACCTCCGAGCAAGGTGAAGTCTTTGAGGTGAGGAACCTCCGAGCAAGTTGAAGTCTTTGAGGTGAGGAACCTCCGAGCAAGTTGAAGTCTTTGAGGTGAGGAACCTCCGAGCAAGTGTTTGAGATTTGTGTGATTCAAGTCTCAAGTGTAAAGGTTTGTTGGGCACCTTAAGCTTGACAAGGTTGTTAGTGGAAATCTCGAGAGAGTCTCTCGGGGACTGGACTAACCACAAAGTGTGGCCAACCACTATATATCGTGGTGTAATTTATTTTTACTGCATTTGTTTATTTCCTACAAAGTTTATATTCCGCAAGAAAACGCCAAATTTTATTAATACGCTATTCACCCCCCCTCTAGCGTAGAGCGTTATTTCTAACAATTCGTCCTGTCAGCTTTTGTACCTGCTTTTTGTTGTTCAATGTCTCGGGTATTGCATCTATTGCCTTGATCTGGTTCGGGTTGACCTTGATACCTCGTTGTGATACAAGGAAACCCAAAAACTCTCCCGAGTCCATGCCGAAGGCACACTTTTCCGAGTTCAACTTCATCCTGTATCGTCTTAGTATCTCGAAGGCTTCTTTCAGATGGTCAATGTGGTCTCCGTTCTTTGCCGAGTTCACTAGCATATCGTCGATATAGACCTCCATGGTCTTGCCAAGCTGTTTCTTGAACATTATGGTAACCAGTCTCTGATACGTTGCCCCTACATTTTTGAGTCCGAAGGGCAATAAGTCCCTTGGTGGGTGATAAAAGTTGTCTTTTCTTGGTCCTCCTCGGCCATCATGATCTGGTTGTAGCCGGAGTAGGCATCTAAGAAGCTTAGCGGTTCATGTCCTACGGTGGCATCGATCAACTAGTCAATGTGGGGTAATGGGAACGAATCTTTCGGGCATGCCTTGTTAAGGTCGGTGAAATCCACGCACATTCTCCATTTCCCTTTTTTTTTACCATGAAGACATTGGCGACCCACTGGGGGTACTTTGATTCTCTGACGGACCCATTGGCTAGTAACTTATCTACCTCTTCATTTATCGCCACGTTGATTGTGGCATTGAACTTCCTTCTAATTTGTCCCACATGCGGATATAGTGGGTCGACGTTCAGCTTGTGAGTAGCGATGTCTTTTGGGATTCCCGGCATATCTGAATGAGAAAAGGAAAATAAATCTACGTGGTTAGTTAGAAATTCATGGTACTTACTTGGGTCGCAGAGGCTGTGCCCGATGTAGGCTTTCTTTGTGTGGTCGGTGCTGTCCAGTAGGACTGGGTCGAGATCCTTAGCAGTCGCTTTGCAGGATTCTACGACGTTTGGATCTTTGATGGCTTCCATCATCGGGTCGACCTTAGTCACCAACATGGTTGATTTCTATGCCTCCACATTTGCTCTTTTTAACTGTTTGGTGTGGGCACAGTCTTGAGCGATTCAGTAGCATTCCTGTGCGGTGCGCGGCTCGCCCTAAATGCTAAATACTCCCCATGGGGTGGGGAACTTGATCACTTGGTAGAAGCTTGAGGGGACTGCTCGCATGGCATGTATCCAAGGGCGTCCTATGATAGCGTTGTAGGTTGTCTCCTGGTTCATAACGTGGAAAGTGGTTTCTAGCAAGACTCCCCGCGCTAAAACCGGCAATGATATCTCCCCGGAGGTCCGTTCTACTGCATTGTTAAAACCTTCCAGTGTTATGAAACGCGGTATTATCTTTTCTTTGAGTCTCATTTGCACGAGACTCCTGGATGGATAATATAGGCGTCACTTCCGTCGTCAACTATGATTCTTTTAATATCGTTATCGGTAACACGTAAAGTTATGACTAAAGCAACATAATGAGGAAAAGACAAACCGTCGGCATCGGACTTATTGAAGGTGATACTATCTTCGAAGTTGTCATACCGTTCGTGGGCGATTGTTCGTTTCAATTTGTGCATGGTGGTGAACTTGACGTGGTTGATTGTTGAATCATCGCCGCCTCCGACGATCATGTTTATGGTACGTGCTGGCGAAGGTGGTTTCGGCGGCCCATAGGGTTGTTCCCGCCCTCATGCGAAGTTGGTCTTTCCCTTATCGCTAAGTAGCTCCCTCAGGTATCCTTGGTTTAGCATCCTGACTACCTCTTGTCATAGACCTATGTAGTCTTCGGTTTTGTGTCCTCTTTCCTGATGGAACTCGCACAGGACGTTCGACCTCCTTGCGGTAGGATCTGATTTCATTTTTCGCAGCCATTGCACCTTGGTGCCCGGCTTCTCCAGTGCATACACTATTTCTGAAGGAGACACGCAAACATTATAGGAAGATAATAAAGGGGACATGCCTCTTTCATTCCGGAGTGGAGCGACATGTCGTTGTAATGCCTCTATGTGCCTCGGAGGTGGTGGATAGGAAGATCTAACGTAGGGCTGATGCCTTTCTTTGTTGAAGTCGGGGTTGTTCCCGTCGCCTGTCATTGCGTCGATCCCTTCTTGCTTCTGATTGTATATTCGTTAGCCATTGGGTTGGCCCATTGAGGTCGTCCTCATCTGCTCGTACTTCGGCACGGTAGGCGTTGTGTATTTCTTCCCATGTGGTGAGGGATATTTCATGAGTCGGCTCAGTAGTTTTTTGGTCGCCCTTGAACCATCTCGGTTTATCCCGTATTGGAAAGCTGCGACCCTCATGCCTTCCGATAAATTTGGTAGATTCATCCTTACCCTGTTGAATCTGCCCAGGAAGTCCCTGAGCCCCTCTCCTAAGGTTTTCCTGACGCCAGAGATATCATTGACCCTGTCCTCTACTTTCTTTGCTCCTGCATGGGCGGAGGCGAACTTATCAACCATTTCCTCGAACATTGATATTGTCATAGCTGGTAGTTTAGAGTATCATGTCAGGGCCCCCTGTCAATGTTTCTTCGAACTTTTTAACAATACGGATGGTACTTGTTCTTTTGTCAAATCTTTTCCCTTCACAGCGGTCACATAGTGGATCAGGTGGTCTTCGGGATCCGTAGTCCCGTCATATATCCTCAAGTAAGGTGGCATCTTGAAGGTTTTCGGGATTGGGGAAGGTGCAACCTCTTCGCTGTATGGATGCTCGACAAACCTTCCCACGTCGCGTTTCGGCAGTAACTTGGGAGCGCCGGGGATTTTATCCACTCTTTCCTTATGCTCTTTCATTTGGTCACGTGCTTTGTTCTCATTCTCTATTTTCCCCATCTTCATAAGGATGACAGCAAGTGCACCATCATTGACCTGGACAACGATGTGGGTGTTATTTGTTCGTACAATATCGGGTTCACCGGTGGTAGCAACAACGTATGCCATTGATGGATTTCTGATGTTGCTTTGGGCTCTACAAGAAAAGTGCTAATTACATGGGGGGTTTTACCTAGGGATTTTATTTGCAGATAATACCTACGGATTTTCATGGGAAACATTAAAAATCCTAACTTTAAAATATTTTACCTGCGAAAAATATTTTCCTAGAAAACTCCGTAGGTAACTTTGGCGCCATTACGCCCCAAAAATATTACCTAGAAAATTACCTAGGGATACGAATTGGCAAGTACATTTCCATAGGAAAATTAGCAGGTAAACCAATAAAGAAAATGGGAAAAAATCCTATGTTTATCCGAAGGAAAATCCCTAGGTAATTTTACATGCGAATTTAGTTGGAGATATTTTCTTGTGTATTTACCTGAGGATTTTTTTAATTTGGGAAATTACTTGGGATATTGTTGTTGAGAATTTAGCTACAAATGTTTTCTTGGGGATTTACTTGGAAAATTCTCTTAGCTGGAGAATTAACTGGGAATGTTATTGTTGCGGATTTAGTTAGAAATAATTTCTTGGAAATTTATCTAGGAATATTCTTACTTGGAGAATTACCTAGAGATTTTATCGATGCGAATTTGGTTAAAATAAATTTCTTGGGGATCTACTTCTCTGGGGAATTGCATAGAAATTTTATTATTGTTATTTTACTAGAAATTTATTCTTGATGATATAGCTTGGGATTTATCTAGAAATGTTATTACGTAAGAAATTAACTAAAAATTACTTGTGTGGATTACGTAGGTGTTGACCGCTTTCTTTTAACCACTTCTATCTCTTCTAATTTTTTAAATACAAATTGAATTTGACAAATTTTATATAACTTCTTATTATTAGAATATATTGTGTATATCTTTTTATTATTGGTAGAATATTCTTTTATTATTGTACAGTCCTATAGTTGGTAGGATTTGATTTCTTTCATTATTGTACAGTCCTATAGTTGGTAGGATTTGATACCTCTCTGTACTCTATATATACATTTGTGAGCAATACGAGAAAATTGATTCTTCCAAAACTATCTACATGGTATCATACGCCAGCGGCTTATCACCAAAGAAACCCTAATTCTTCCCTACCCGCGCCGCCGCCGCCGCTGCACTAATCGGCAGCTCGCCGCCGCCGACCTTCTCGGTCCACCGCCTCTCTCCGGCGTCTTGTCGCGTCACCGCTGCACTAACAGGCAACCCTCTTTCTCTCTCGACGTCGATCAGCGCCTCATCTGCCTCGCGCTTCATGGCTGCTATGACATCCAACGATCTTCTCCAGCTGATTGCCATCAATGCATCGGCTCAGATCCCACTTAAATAGGATTCCACTAATTACCTGGCGTGGAAATTCCAATTCCGAACCCTTCTTACGGGTTACGACCTCCTCGACTTCTTGGACGGATCGAAGCCGTGCCCACCAGCCACTATCGTCGACAAGGAGGTAACTTCCCCCAATCCAGCATATCCTTACTGGATTCGCCAGGACAATCTTATTCTCAGTGCCATCATCTCGTCGATCACACCGACGATCATCTCCTTTATTGCCGCTGCGGAAACCTCTAAAGAGGCCTGGGACATCCTCGCGCGCACATACGGTACTGCTTCTCGTGGTCGAATCATGGCTCTCAAACAACAGCTTTATAATCCGGTAAAAGGTTCTAAATCTGTTACTCATTTTATGCACGGTATTCGCGTGATTGTGGATGAATTATCTCTCCTGGGTGTTACTGTTGATTCTGAGGATCTTGTCATTTAGGTTCTAAATAGTCTTGATGATCCGTATATGGAGCTCTGTCATGCCATCCAAGCCCGTGAATCTCCAATCTCTTTTGCTGAATTACATGACAAGTTGTTAAGCATGGAGGCTCAGATTACTGCCCGTGCGCCGGCCACTCCGCCGCATCTGATTTGGCTCAATCGGCTGCCTTCGTTGCCGGACAGCAGTCCGGCCGTAACCGCTTCGGTGGCCGCGGGTGCGGCCGTGGCAGCCGTGGTTTATCCTCCGGCCGTGGTGGTTACTCCAACAACGGCCAATCTCGCGGGTACAATGGGAAGTGCCAGCTCTGCCGTGAATTTGGCCACTCCGCGCCGCTGTTCGTCCTATCCTATTTCCGGCATAAATCAGCCCCCTTATGGTGGACCACTGCCGCGACCAGCATACGCTGCGTCATCTTATCCGGCTGCTCACACAGCCCATCACTCTCCATCTGATTGGATCCTGGACTCTGGTGCCACTCATCACATAACCAACGATCTTGCCAACATGTCTCTTCACAGTCCTTACACTGGTTTTGATGATGTGGTTATTGGTAACGGTGAAGGTTTAAAAATGACACATACTGGTCAACTTTTCAGTTATTCATCTCTTTTATTGCCTGGGGCTCTCTGTGTTCCACATATTCGTACAAATTTGATCTCTGTTGCTCAATTATGTCGTCACAATAATGTTAATGTTGTTTTTTCTGATACTGATTTTCAGGTGAAGGATCGCCGCACGTGGGCAACACTAGTCAGCGGCCCACGTAGGAACGACGCCTACTACTAGCCGGCGGCTTCCCTTCTACCGTCCGCCCTCACGGCACAAAAGCTCCCTGCGTCATTGTGGCATTCTCGGTTTGGTCATCCGTCAGCTATAATCCTACGTCATTTAGTGTCTTCTAGCAGTATAGCGTCCAGTAGTGTGTCTGATTTTGCTTGTGTCTCTTGCAAGCTTCATAAGTGTCATAACTTACCTTTCTCTGAGTCAAGTTTATCTTCTACTGCTCCGCTGAAGCTTATTTTTTCTGATGTATGGACCTCTCCAATTATTTTTAATAAAGGATTTAAATATTATGTCATTTTTGTTGATCATTTTTCTAAGTACGTTTGGTTTTTCCCTTTACGCCGTAAATCTGATGTCTTACAAACCTTCCCCACTTTTAAGTCCGTTGTCGAAAAATACTTCTCTACTAAAATCATTACTCTGTATACTGATAATGGGGGTGAATTCCTAGCTTTACTCTCTTTTCTTGCCTCCCATGGCATCTCGCATCTCACTTCACCTCCTCATACACCTCAACACAATGGCTATGCTGAACGCCGTCACCGTCATATTGTCGATACTGGTCTCACTCTCCTTCATTATGCCTCTGTCCCTCTCATTTACTGGCCTTATGCCTTTGCCACAGCAGTCTATCTCATTAATCATCTTCCCAAGGCAAATCTCTCTATGCTCTCCTCCTTTGAGTCTCTCTTCCATAGGCGCCCCAACCTTGCCAAACTGCGTGTCTTCGGCTGTCAATGCTTCCCTTGGCTTCGGCCCTACACCTCACACAAAATGGAACCCAGATCTCGTACATGTGTCCTCTTCGGCTACTTATCTACTCAAAGCGCATATCTATGCTTTGATCCCTCAACGTCTAAAATCTTCGTCTCGCGTCATGTCACCTCCATGAAGATATCTTCCCGTTCTCCAAATTGTCTAACCCCGAGTCTCCACCCGTACCCATTCCGGTTACCCTAGAAGTCCTTCCGCTGCCTCCGCCAGTACCTGCCGCCGCTCCCACTAGCGATCCTTCACCGGACGCGCTGCCAGCGCCAATGCCCGAGCCACCAGCGCCTCTTACGGCACCGCCAGCTGCCCCCGCTGCCGCTACACCCACTATGCCGCCACCTTCATCCTCTTAGGGTGGTCATCACATGCAAACTCGCAGCAAAAATAACATCTTTACGCCCAACAAGAAGTTTGGTATGTCTGTTGTATCCTCTCCAGCTGTTACAGAACCTCGGACTTTGTCTAGTGCTATGTCTGATGAGCTGGCGCGCTGCTATGTCATTGGAGTTTGATGCTCTGCTACGGAATGGCACCTGGGATCGTGTTCCACCTGATTCTTCACAGAATGTTTGGGCTGCAAGTGGGTTTATCGTATCAAACAAAAGCCTGATAGTAATGTGGATAAGTTCAAAGCCTGACTTGTTGCGAAAGGCTTTCATCAGCGACCAGGTGTCGACTTCCAGGAGACTTTCAGTCCGGTTATTAAGCCGGCAACTGTGCGTTTGGTTCTCAGTCTAGCTGTATCCAAGGGCTGGCCTCTTCGTCAAATGGATGTGAACAATGCCTTTCTCCACGGGAGGCTTACAGAGGATGTCTATATGGCACAACCACCGGGTTTTATTGACAAAGCCTATCCATCTTATGTCTGTAAGTTACAGAAAGCTATTTATGGTCTCAAACAGGCACCCCGGGCATGGTACAGTGAGCTCCGCCAATGCTTTTTGGCCATGGGTTTCGTCAACACTACCTCTGACACTTCGCTCTTCGTCTTTCAGCATTATGGTATTATAGCCTATTTTTTGGTATATGTTGATGATCTCATATTGACTGGCAATGACTCTGTCTTCTTGAACCGTGTGATTGACTCTCTTGGGACTAAATTTTCTCTTAAAGACATGGGTGATCTAACCTACTTTCTTGGTGTTGAGGTTCTGCGCAGCTCCAAGGGGTGTTTTCTTTCTCAGCGTAAGTATGTTGTTGATCTTTTGACTCATCATAATATGCTGGAATCCAACCCTGTTCAGACGCCAATAGCGGCGTCCACCCGCCTTCATCTGGCCGACGGCTCGGCTCCTGCCGACGCATCCGCCTATTGACAGGCCCTTGGGGGCCTCCAGTATCTCTCCTTCACTCGTCCTGATATCTCCTTTGCTGTGAATAAACTCTCACAGTTCATGCACGCTCCTACTGTCAGTCATTGGGGTGCAGTTAAGCACCTCTTCTGGTATCTGAATGGGACGCGTGACTTCGGAGTCTGGCTGCGTCCTTCATCTGCTATACCTCTGCATTGTTTCTCTGATGCTGATTGGGGTGGAAACTGTGATGACCGCTCCTCAAGTGGTGCCTATGTTGTCTTTCTGGGGCCTAATCCTATTTCCTTGAGCTCAAAAAAGCAGCGTTCCGTTGCACGATCTTCTACTGAGGCTGAATATCGTGCCATTGCTTCTGCTGCCGCTGAAGTCCGTTGGCTTCATTCACTACTGCGCGAGCTTCATGTCCCTCTTCCGGCTGCTCCTGTCATTTACAGCGACAACATTGGCGCCACTTACCTCTGTGCCAACCCTATGTTTCATTCGCGCATGAAACACATCTCCATTGATTATCACTTTGTTCGTCAATTTGTTCAGAATGTGTCTCTTCGTGTTGCTTATGTATCCTCTGCTGATTAGCTTGCTGATGCTCTCACCAAGCACTTATCTCGTCCTCGGCTTCTTCTGCTGATGTCCAAGATTGGCGCGTCCTCCGGCCCTCCATCTTGAGGGGGCGTATTAGAATATATTGTGTGTGTGTTTTTATTATTGGTAGAATATTCTTTCATTATTGTACAGTCCTATAGTTGGTAGGATTTTATTTCTTTCATTACTGTACAGTCCTATAGTTGGGAGGATTTGATACCTCTCTGTACTCTATATATACTTTTGTGAGCAATACGAGAAAATTGATTATCCCAAAACTATCTGCACTTATGGTCATGCTGTTTAGAAGATGGCGATAGTAACTTAATTTTGTAAGATTGTTGCAATTAGATCAAATAAGATCTTTATTCTTCTTTATATTTGATTACTAATTTATAAGACCTTGAATTGGATATGATTTTTGATAATTTATTATTTATTGCGCGGCGAAATTAAGCTGCTTAACTACAAAATTTATATATCGTGATTATTCTTTTAGTTGATATGTCTAGAATATACAGTAGCTATACAATCATTTTCATACAAAGTTTATAATAAAAAAAAGCGGAGACGTGATAGATTATAATCTTTTAATGTTATCTGAATTTTCATACTTAGCTACGTCATCTGTTTTTTTTAAAAACAAAATAGGATCAATATTTAATATTTTGAAGAATGTTATGAAATAATATAAAAGACAAGAACAATAACTCAAGAACAAGAGCAAAATAGAGAGAAGAGTAGAGAGAGTTCTTCTTATTGATACTTAGAGAATGTTAGGAGTTATTTACAATGGTAGAGGGCACCTCTATTTATAGGGAGGAGGATGATTTATCTACCAAGAATAGAACTCTAGAATCTCTCTAATTAAAGACATTCACCTTAAATAGAAGTGTATTTATAACACTCCCCCTTGAATGTCTATTCAATGATGTGCCTCGTTAAAACCTTAAAACAAAACCCAATGGGAAAAATTAAAGTAAGGAAAAAGAGTACACATGTTTGAATATGCGCCTATTGGTTGCCTCGTTAAAAACCTCGCAAGGAAAACCCGGTGGGACAAAACCTTGTAAGGGAAAAAGAGTGCAACGCGCCTTAACTCCCCCTGATAAGAACATCAATTTATGTCCTTAAGTCTTCGCATCCCGATCTTGTGAACTAGCTTCTTGAAGGTTGACTTTGGTAGAGATTTTGTGAACAAATCAGCCATATTGTTGCTTGAACGAATCTGTTGAACATTGATATCACCATTCTTTTGAAGATCATGTGTGAAGAATAACTTTGGTGAAATATGCTTCGTTCTATCTCCTTTTATGAATCCTCCCTTCAATTGAGCTATACATGCTGCATTGTCTTCATACAAAGTTGTGGGTAGTTTATCACACTTCAAACCACATTTGTCTTGGATATGATGTATTATCGACCTTAACCACATACACTCTCGACTTGCTTCATGAATAGCAATTATCTCGGCATGATTAGATGAAGTAGCCACAATTGATTGCTTAGTCGATCGCCAAAATATGGCGGTTTCTCCACAGGTAAACACATAACCCGTTTGAGATCGAGCCTTGTGTGGGTCGGACAAATATCCAGCATCAGCATAACCAACAAGATCCAGGCTGCAATTCTTGCCATAAAATAAGCCCATATCGGTAGTTCCCTTTAGGTACCGCAATATGTGTTTGATCCCATTCCAATGTCTCCTCGTAGGAGCCGAGCTAAATCTTGCTAAGACATTAACTGAAAAAGATATGTCAGGTCTTGTAGTATTTGCAAGATACATTAGTGCGCCAATTGCGCTAAGATATGGTACTTCAGGACCAAGTAGCTCTTCATTCCTTTCTTGTGGTCGGAACGGATCTTTGTTCACATCAAGTGATCGAACAACCATCGGTGTACTTAAAGGATGTGCTTCATCCATGTAAAACCGTTTCAATACCTTTTCTGTATAGGTAGATTGATGAACAAAAATTCCGTTTGCCAAATATTCAATTTGCAAACCAAGACATAGTTTAGTCTTTCCGAGATCTTTCATCTCGAATTCATCCTTTAGATAATCAATTGCCTTTTGGAGTTCTTTAGGGGTTCCAATAAGGTTTATGTCATCAACATATACGGCAAGTACAACAAATTCCGATGTTGTTTTCTTTATAAAAACACACGGGCAAATGGCGTCATTTATATAGCCTTCTTTTAACAAGTACTCACTAAGACGATTATACCACATTCGTCCAGATTGCTTTAGACCATACAAGGATCTTTGCAATTTAATTGAGAACATTTCCCGAGATTTTGAGTTGTGCGCGTTTGGCACCTTGAGTCCATCGGGAATTTTCATGTATATCTCATTATCAAGTGAGCCATAAAGATAGGCAGTAACTACATCCATTAAGTGCATGTCAAGCTTTTCATGGACAGCAAAACTTATGAGATAACAAAAGGTTATCGCATCCATTACAGGCGAATATGTCTCTTCATAATCGACACCAGGCCTTTGAGAAAAACCTTGTGCAACACGGCGTGCTTTATATCTTTGTACCTCGTTTTTCTCATTTCTTTTGCGTACAAAGACCCATTTATAGCCGACAGGCTTAACACCATTAGGTGTTTCAACTATAGGGCCAAAAACTTCACGTTTTGCCAGCGAATTCAATTCTGATTGAATTGCTTCTTGCCACTTTGGCCAATCCTGTCTTTTTCGACATTCTTCAACAGATTGAGGTTCGAGATCCTCACATTCTTGCATAATGCTAGATGCTACATTATAAGCAAAGGCATTATCCACCACAATATCCACTCGATTAATATTTGCCTCAATATTAATTGGATTTAGGGATAGTTCCGTATTTTCCAGAGTCTCGGGCTCAATGGATTCTTCATGAACCTCAGAATTTGTTAAATCATGAGATTCTTTCGTGGTGTCATTTTGATCGTTCTTTTTCCTCTTTCTAGGATTTCGATCTTTGGAACCTAATGGTCTGCCACGCTTCAGGCGTGCATTCGACTCATTGGATATGACACTAGATGATTGTCCAATAGGGACATCAATACGGATTGGAACATTTTCCGCGGGAATGTGGGATTTCGTTATCCTTTTCAAGTCCGTAAATGCGTCAGGCATTTGATTAGCTATTCTTTGCAAATGGATAATCTTTTGTACCTCTCTTTCACAAATAGAGGTATGTGGATCAAGATGAGATAATGATGTATTTTTCCACAAAATTTCCCGTTTGGTTTCACCAACTTCTCCCCCTAATTTTGGGAAAAGTGTCTCATCAAATCGACAGTCTGCAAATCGTGCAGTAAACAAGTCGCCTGTCAATGTTTCGAGGTAGCGAATGATGGAGGGCGATTCAAACCCAACATATATTCCTAACCTTCTTTGCGGACCCATTTTGGTGCGGGATGGCGGTGCAATAGGCACATATACTGCGCATCCAAAAATCCTTAAATGGGATATATTGGGTTCATGACCCAAAACCAATTGCAACGGGGAATACTTGTGGTAATTCGTCGGTCTGAGACGAATTAGCATTGCTGCATGTAAGATGGCGTGACCCGATACCGAAGTGGGCAGCCTCGTTCTCATAAGTAATGGCCTTGCAATCAACTGCAGGCGTTTAATTAACGATTCTGCAAGACCGTTTTGAGTGTGAACATGAGCTACAGAATGTTCAACTTTTATCCCGATTGATAAGCAATAATCATTAAATTCTTGGGATGTAAACTCAGCAGCATTATCCAGTCTAATGGACTTGATTGGATTATCTGGAAATTGTGCTCGTAGTCGATTTATTTGTGCCATCAATTTCGCAAACGCAAGGTTGCGTGATGACAACAGGCACACATGAGACCATCTACAGGATGCGTCTATCAAGACCATGAAATACCTAAACGACCCACTAGGTGGGTGAATAGGTCCACAAATGTCCCCTTGTATACGTTCCAGAAACGTGGGTGACTCAGTCCCAACCTTTGTTGGTGATGGCCTGATAATCAACTTGCCTTGATAACACGAAGTGCAAGGATATTCATTATTCGAAAGTATTTTGAAATTCTTTAACGGATGCCCATAGGAGTTTTCTATAATCCGTCTCATCATGACCGATCCTGGATGTCCCAATCGATCATGCCAAAGTACAAAGGTATTGGAATCAGTAACCCTTTGGTTTACTGTTGAATGTGCCTCAATTGCACTAATTCTTGTCCAATACAGGCCACAAGATAAAGACGGGAATTTCTCAATAACCCTCTTTTGGCCGGAGACATTCTTTGTGATGACGAGATATTCAAGATTATCTTCATCCATTGTCTCAATATGATAGCCATTCCGGCGTACATCTTTAAAACTCAACAAGTTTCTTTTAGACTTGGAGGAGAACATTGCATTCTCTATGATTAACGTCGTGCCCTTGGGCAGAGTTACAATTGCTCTTCCGGAGCCTTCAATCAATTTACTACTTCCAGAGATTGTAGTAACGTTTGCCTTACACATATTTAGTTGGGAGAAATACTTCCTTTCTTTGAGTATTGTATGTGTAGTACATGAATCAATTAGGCAAATACTTTTACAGTTGGATGTTGATCCAAGTTCGCTTTGTGAGATATCCATATTTGCTATCCCATAGTTTGACATACAAAAGAGATACAACAACATAAGAATAAACAAGTTCAATTCTTTTGTGTCACATAATATTTTCAAAATCTGCTGCTAACAGTTGACTAACAAAATCAGATATGTTATCCATTACTTTGCAGTTTGAAAATTTCAGTTTAAATGTTTTCTTCAAATAATCGATTGTTACTTACAAACAATCGATTGTTGAACATTGACAATCGATTGTTATGCATAGACAATCGATTGTTAGCTATTTTGAAAAAACTTCAGATCACATTGTCTTAAGACAATCGATTGTTATGCATAGACAATCGATTGTTTGGCTATTTTGAAAAATTCCAGACCTTACTGTTTCAAGACAATCGATTGTTATGCATAGACAATCGATTGTTTGGCTATTTTGAAAAATTCCAGACCTTACTGTTTCAAGACAATCAATTGTTAGACAAAGACAATCGATTGTGGATGATTTTTGAAAAATTCCAGATTACACTGTCTTAATGACAATCGATTGTTAGCCAAAGACAATCGATTGTTGATCAATTGTTTTTCAACTTTAATGCGAAAATAGTAGATAATCGACTAGTTTTTCAGGCTAGTCGATTACCCCTACTGGAAAATAAAAATTTTATTGATATTTGAGCATATTGAAGATATTCTAAAGAACTACTGCTAACATTGCATCATGAACTAACTAATACGAGCTAATACTAATGACTATTAGTTTATTCACTAACTAATACAAATAAGTGGAACAAAATCAAATAACTCCATCTTCTTTCATCACGGATCCATCGCCGATTAGGTGGTCTATTTTCTCCTCGGGTTGCTCAAAGAAGTCTGCCACATCCAGGTGGGTGATGTCCTCATTGTCGTCATAGACAAAATTTGTTTCAGGGCCTTTTCTCTTTCGAGATGCTTGATAAAGGCCAACCAAGTGTCTTGGTATACGGCAAGTCTTTGACCAGTGCCCTTTCCCATCGCAACGATAACATATCGTTTCTGAACCATTTTCCTTAGGATCTTCATGACCCCGTTTCTGCTTTCGGCGGTTATCTCTCTTCGGGGGGTGACGGACTTCATTGGAATTTCTTCCTTGTCTACGTCCCTGGCTATGACCCCGTTTACGACCATGACCATGGTCCTTTTCATGTTTGGCATAATGAGAGTGCACCTTATCTGCTTCAGGCAGTGGTGTAGACCCAGTGGGTCGATTTTCATGATTTCTCATGAGCAGGTCATTATTTCGCGCAGCCACTAGTAGAAGAGAAATCAGTTCAGAGTACTTTGTAAAGCCTTTCTCTCTGTACTGTTGTTGCAGTACTATATTGGAGGCATGAAACGTTGTAAACGTTTTCTCAAGCATATCATAATCGGAGATATTATCCCCGCATAGCTTCAATTTGGAAGTAATTCTGAACATAGCAGAATTATATTCAGAAACGGACTTAAAGTCCTGGAGCCTCAGATGAGCCCAATCATATCGTGCTTGTGGCAGAGTGACCAACTTCAGGTTGTCATATCTCTCCTTTAAGCCGTTCCACAAGACGAGTGGATCCTTGACGGTGAGATATTCAATCTTCAAACCTTCATCAAGGTGGTGGCACAAGAAAATCAAGGCCTTCGCACATTCTTGGGTGGATGCTTTTTCTCTATCTTTGATGGTGTCTCCGAGACCCATAGCATCTAAGTGGATTTCAGCATCCAACACCCATGTCATATAGTTCTTGCCCGAAATTTCAAGGGCAACGAACTTTCTTTTTGTAATGTCAGACATAATCGAAAATTAAATTAGGAAGAGGGAAATACCTTAGATTTCTCGAGAATGGTTCTTGAGACGGTAGAGTCTCGTGCTGATAACGTGTTATGAAATAATATAAAAGACAAGAACAATAACTCAAGAACAAGAGCAAAATAGAGAGAAGAGTAGAGAGAGTTCTTCTTATTGATACTTAGAGAATGTTAGGAGTTATTTACAATGGTAGAGGGCACCTCTATTTATAGGGAGGAAGATGATTTATCTACCAAGAATAGAACTCTAGAATCTCTCTAATTAAAGACATTCACCTTAAATAGAAGTGTATTTATAACAAAGAACTTATATTTTTAAATTTTAGTTTAAAACTAAAAAAACATCATTCCGTATTAATTTTATCTATTATATATTTTTATCGATTATTAAGGTAAATATTATTAAAATATTGACTCTTTATAAGACTTAAGGATGTATATATTCGGATTGAACACTGCAAGCCATTAGAATAACATAGTCAGTCATTAAGTTTTAAAATAAATTTAATAAAAAATAAGTATTATAAATTTTGTTATTTTAAGAACTAAAATTTTAATATGGTCGAAAAAAAAGATATAACAAAACTAAGATACAATTATATCTAGCATATTTCAGTTAATATCATCAGAAAATATATTAAATTGTGCATAGGTGTAAATTTTAATTTTTAAGCAGAGAAACTTATGTTGCATTTATAAAAATATAACTAACTTTTTTATCTTAGGTATGTTATTGTTTTTACATGAATTTAAAATGATAAAATTTAATTGTAGTATGTTTAAAATGATATTAGTTTGTAAATTTTAGTATTGGAACTTAATTTCAAGTGATCATATGATTTTACTTTTTACATCATCTCTTGATTAACTTCTATCATATTAAAATAACTTAATCTTGTATATATGTTGTTAGGATTAACAAAATAATTCTTTCCAATTGTGATGTACAATAATTCTTGTTAGTCAATGTGCTATTTATATAAAAAGAAATTAATGTGGTATTCCAGTAATACAAATGAAACTTGAAAAAACTAAGAATATTATTAATCTAAAAGTAATATAGTTGTAATTTAATTCACTTGCTTTTACTTCTAAAAATAATTTTTTTTTTTGATTATGAAATCCTATCTGCCAAGAGATGTGGACTTCTCCACTTTATAAGCTAATTGTGCCCGACGGTAAATGGCTTCTGTTGTAGAAGCCTTCTTGTAATTTAACGTAATAAATAAATTTGTATATATATTGAGTAAGTTACAAAACGCAGCGAGTGGAATGGTAATTGATAAGTGAATAGTGATTACTAAAACTAAAAGTGTGGGGTGGTGCCATAATACCACAATATATATGGAGGCATATACACGTATGGTAGAGTAGAGTTTATAATAAAAATAATTTCAATAACAAAAATACTATAGCAGTAATTTTAATTCGTTTTGTCTAAAATATTATATAGTTTTACTTGGGAATTTTGATGGGGATTTACTTGCAGATATTTCCCTATGAATATCCGCAAGAAAATGCCTAATTTTCATAATTTAACTAATTTTTAAAATTTTCTATAAAAAATCCGCAAGTAATTTACATGCAAATGCAAAACTCCAGGTAATTTACACAGGGATTCGAAATTCGCAGGTAATGTACCTGAGGATTTATGAATTCCGCATGTAATAATTACCTACGAAGGTTTTTCCATCGAATTTTTTCAAAAGGAAAATCCACAAGAAACTAGATTTCCTGCGAATTTTCCTACATAATCCCCAGAAAAATTCCCATGTAATATGTGAATTTCTTGTAGTGGGGGTGACTTTTCAAGCAAGCTACCTCATCAATCACTCCTTCAGTAGTTTCTTGACCACCAGAGGTGGTGTTTCTTTGACTGCAGATGTAGAGGCTCCTTTTTCGTGCAAGATTGTCAGGTCTTCAGATGGAGAGGGTGAGTTCTCTCCATCAGGTGCACTACTAGGTGTTATACTCAAGATGTTCTCGCTACTGGCCTCGTTGAGAGGGCCCATGAGATTAGATGTGACGTCTGCTATTGCTTTTATTCTTGCGTCAGGACTTCTGTAGGGCGTGAAGAACGGTGGTCCGTTGTTCTTTTTGATATTCTAGGTGCAAACTATGATTTCGATTGCCGAAATCCCCACAGACAATGCCAAATTATTTGACTCAAAAGATACCAAATACTTTATTAGTGAAAACAATCAAAATAAATCAAGGGTAAATCGTAATCAAAGATAATGAGACCTAGAGATATATATTATGCTTATTATTGCTTTCAACAGATTGGATATTCCAGAGAGAGAGTAAAAGAGAGAGAGAGAGAGAGAGGGAGAGAGAGAGAGAGAGAGAGAGAGAATGGTTTTCTAGAGATAGAGAGAGTTTGAGGCTTGTTTCATAAATAAAAGATGCCCCTTTACAACATTGGGGTCCTCCTATATATAATAGGAGACCCTCCTTGAAATAATAAAATAATAAAGAGATTGGTCGCGTTCTTTCGAGGAGATGACGAGACCGATGATACAGTTTACTCCGATATTCTTAGGTCATGCCCTTACTTCAGTTAGCGTAGATTCGTTGGTCGATGCTGCCAACGTGGAGACGCAATGGGTAGAATTTAACCCCATACACTATGAACTTTAAAAAATTCAGCTCGTGGTGGAAGCGGAATTTTTACCAAGAAATTCAAAAGTACAAAAGTAAATTCGTGAAGAAGCCAAAAGATCAACATAATATATATATATATATATATATATATATATATATACAAGTTTAACCTTATATACATAATATAGTTTTTCAGCAAAGAAGGTTCGAGGTTCGAATTTTACCCCTAGTTACGCATGTGGGCGTCAGTTTTAAATTTTGTATTAATTGAATTTGTAAAAAAAATAGTTTCTTTTTTTCAATTTCGAACTCACATTTTTGAATTGTTTCAGAAACTCAAAATTAGATTTGGATATTTGAATTTTTGAAAGGTTTGACAAATGACTTTAGAGATTTTAAAAGAAAATGACTTTTTTGTAAAAGCATTTCAAACAAATACCTTTTGTAAAAACTAAACATTGAATTTGCATCCTAAAATAAAGGCAACCCCTTTTATTGTAGGTCCTAGGTGAGATAAAACAGATAGAGTTGATAAACTAATAGTTAATATATATAACCCTAGCCAACACGTCTTACATAGGTATGTTTCATGTAATATGGTCCCTTTTTTTTATTTCTTGGTTGACAAGAAAGTAAGTGTTGTCTTACCACCCAGAGTTCTGATCAGATAGATAGGATCCATCTACCTTAATTTAATTAAGATAAAAAGAGAGACAATATATCAATACCATTAACAGAAAATAATAGAAATAATGACATCAACATAATAATCGAAGCAGATACGTACCGACTACCAAAATTAAAAAACCAAAAAAATATGTTGTCCTAGGTCATGCTTGGTTTTAGGAAACATGTGGGACACAAAGTTTAACATAGTATTAATATACTATAGATCTAACAATTTTATAGGTCAAGTCCACGACCCCCAAAAAAATGTACGCTCTAGAAAAGAGAAAAACACTGCTCGTGCGCACTTTAAACACTGTTTTGGAATTAATGGGTTGTTATGAATTTTATTTAATTTTGCATTGACCATATGCCCAATTGCCGTACTGTACCGCAAATTCTGTGCTATTGTTAGATGTAGGAAGAAGAATACAGCAGACTGTTTAACTTTCTTTGTAACCGAGTGAGGTGTGAACAAATTTGTAATTTAAAACAAGCAGTTGTATTGTTACATATTGTTAGGATTTTTTTACTATATTTAGTTCTTCGATCTTTTGACAAAAATAACAATATATTTATTATAATTGAGTTTTCCTTCTTGTAGAAGAAAATTATAATCTCTTATATTTGGCTAGTACATTTTTTCGTAGGAAAATGTTTGTGCTTCTATAAATTGAGTATCCTTCCTTTTCATTCAGTAAAATCAACAGCACTATTTTTTACACTTGAAAAGTGTTAGTGTGTCACTTGTGTTTGCCTCTTTGTGAGGCCATCTCCAACGCTAGCACTATTTTTTGCACCAAATTTCACACTAAAATAGTGTAATACCAAATTTACTCCAACCATTACATCATTTTTTTACACTAAATCTTCTCTCTCTTCTATATTATATTATTATTTTCTATTTACTTTTCATTTTTTATTTCCTTCAAACTAATACTATCTTTTTTCTCTTTTTCATATTCATTATATATAATTCACATTCACCACTTATATATCATTTATTATAAAATGGTTATATTTTTAGATATCTTACATTTGCATTTTTTATTTTTAAATAATAGTTACATTTCTTTTTATACAATTATAATAATAATAATAAAATTAACTTATAATTTTATACAAATATAATATATACAAAAATTAATATATTAAAAAATAGAATATAAAATTAAAATTATAAAGATCTTAATATAAAAGTTAATTATATACACAATATATGATAAATTATAAGTCAAAAAATTAAAAAATTAAATAAAATAATATTAAACCAAATATAGTGTGATGAATAGTATTGCACCAAATTTGATACAACACTATTCATGCTCTATAATGGTGCAAAAAATGGTGTTGCACTGGAGCAAAAAAATACTATTTCTTGCACCAAATTTGAATTTGGTGCAAGATTTAAAGCGGCGTTGGAGATGCCCTGAGGTTGTTTTCTTAATATTTTGCACTATCTTTTGTATAGTGGATTGCTCATATCCGCCGTGGACGTAGCTCAATTGACCGAACCACGTCAAATATTTGTGTCTCTTTGGTATATTTCTCGTTTGTTGTATAATTTATCGTCCTTGAAGATTTTCTTACTAGCTCCTGCATGACACCTGATTTTTTCAGTCCTAACATATATTATCTCATTAAAAGTAAAATAAAAAATTTAAAATTAAAATATTTCTAAATAATAAAGTATGATATTCTTCTTTTGACAAAATTTAAAAAAAGTATGACACATAAGACTTGGTTTGGTATATTACGCTGGGACTTTTCGCGTGTTGGAGTTCCAGCATAATATGCTGGAAGTTCATATATATGTGCACCGATCTCTAGTATATTATGCTGGAACTTTCCATGTTGCAGCAACATAATGGCTATTTTTCAATGACTTTGTAAATACTGTCTACTTTCAAATAACCAGTCCGAAAACTTACTATTTTTACCTCCTAACTCGATTATATTCCAATCCACACCTTTGCAAAATTAGTAACTACGATTAC
The DNA here is from genome assembly GCA_034376525.1 of Nicotiana benthamiana. Classification (NCBI taxonomy): domain Eukaryota; kingdom Viridiplantae; phylum Streptophyta; class Magnoliopsida; order Solanales; family Solanaceae; genus Nicotiana; species Nicotiana benthamiana. The sequence continues at coordinate 36,725,473 of CM067335.1, read as the reverse complement.
AAATTTTCTTCCCCACTTTAATAAGTACGTAAATGTTTTGCTAATATATTAAGGATTTATACTAATATCACTCTTTGTATAAATAATCTTTTCGCTATCAGTATTCTTATCTATAGTATCCGGTCTTACTTATTTCTATACTATTATTTTCGCTTATTATGAAGTTTTTGGTAATTAACTTTACGTGACTTAATAGTATAAGAATTGTTTATATTATCTACAACCATCTACTTCAATATATATATGAAATCCACTACCTATATCACATGTTAGCTTTGTCTTTGTTTTCTATAACAGGACAAAAACAGTTGTGTAGAAAAATAAAACCAAGACCTTCTTGCTCTTTAAAAAGATTTTAAAAATTAATTGAGTTTGATTTGGATATATTCAATAGATTAAACATACACACACATTTAACTAACTTTGGTTGCCATGTAGTTCATGGTATGCTAAAAACTAGTAAACATGTATTGCACAAGCTCAATTTTTTATTTTCTTTCATACTATATATTCAATATATTTCCATGATTTAGTGAACATAGGAAGTTTGAGTTCAACATTTGTATGAGAATGAGGTAGATGAGTTTCATGGGCGAAAGGTTGGTGGGAGAGGTGAATCTAGAATTTGAAGGTCGCAAAGGCACATTCGATTAAAATGGGTTTTATATATATAAGATGTTACTATTAAGTTCTGCGTACATACTATCTTTTCCAGACACCACTAAGTAAGATTATATTGGATTGTTGTTGTTGTTGTTATTGTTATTGTATATTAATAAGACATTACATGAAAATTTTGCCGAACTTTCCAGATGACAGTGGTACCTCTCTTCATAACACTCTGGGTTCGGTGGAATATTTTTCATTGCTTATTGCTTTAAATAAACTTACTTCCAATATTAGGCCCTAACCGACTCCGTGGGACATTCTTAACCCTCCCCCAAACCCACCCACCCAAACCCCCCAACAACTAGAAGAGGAAAAGATGAAATGAAAAAAACAGAGATGAATCTTTTTTGGGTTTAATTGATTAAAAATAATTGATAAGTATTAAGAGTTGACAAGTACTTTAAAGTATTAAAATTAAGTTTATGAATATTTAAGCAGTTATACGTTTGAATTAAAGTGATTGCACTGATACTAAGCCATTGGTGAGCATTTGTTAAAGAGGTGCGTATTTTTTGTTAAAAATAATTGAAATACCCTTAAAGTTTGTTCGCTAAAAAGATATTCTAACTCTTAAAATAAAACAAGTTTAGCTATGGATAATTGAAGCTGCTTCCAACAAATCCAGCTGGAAAACCCTACAATATGTTACATTTATAAGTTATAAGTTAGGTATATCAAAATAAAAGGCTCGAATTATTTTTCCTAATTCTTTTTCAAATTCGCTAAAAATTGCTTGACCGTATATTTTATTATAGTTCTATGATTCAATGAATACTTTTTTATTCGATCCCTTCGAATTTCATATTCAAATTCGCGATTGGATCTATTCATTAGAAAAAATCGACTCAATCTAATGAAACACCTTCTCCTTCGAGAGTTCCGATAAAAGTGCAATTACATGTGTAATGCAGTCATAACGGATTTACTTAAATATTTATATAAAAGATTGATTGTGAATTAAATAATATTTTATATCATTTAATTCGATGTAAGAAACCATAAACATTAAATTCTAAATTCGTTTATGAGTACAGTTACATTGGACCAGAAATATACATCATCCACAATATATAAGGCCTTCTTTAATTTTTCATTTTTCTTCCAAAATTCCTAAAAGCTCTAAGATGTGGTAGGACATAGTTAAGCTTGATAGTTGGTCCTGTAAGGTGAAAATGCATGGTTCAAAAAGAGTCCAACTGATTTTCCTTCATAAGTAATTATACTGTAAAATTAGGATAAAAGCAAATTTTTGTGACCCAAAAAAGTATATTCGGGTCCATATCTTCAGTGTGGAATTCTTAATTTTTTTTTTATATTTCCTTGTTAGAATTTTTACAATAGTCAAACTTTTTTATAATAGTCTTATTTGTTTCGAATATTTTTGGTTACTTTAATATATTATTGTTATAAAAAATATATACTATAACCTAACATAATAAGTTTGTTTTAAAATATTTGGTGGTTATAATAAAATATTATTATAGAAGATGGTTGTTATATAGAATTTTAACTTTATCTTTCATTTGTTGTGTGTGGACACGTGAGTGTAATTTATATTCCTAACTTTTAAAGCTTTTCTTGAAGTCAAAGTTTTACTACATAAATTGTTATTTTAGACCAATGGGAAAAGTCAGGATTTGAAGTTTGTTAGTTTTGAACTTGTTATTAAATTTAAAGTCCGTTTTGAAATTCAAGAATAACCAAATTTACAAGTAGTAATTGAAAATTAGCTATAATTTCAAAAATAATCAAAATTTAGTCATTTTCCATATAAAGATAAATTCGAACAGAGGTGCTGGAGTTCCAATATATGCTGGAATTTCATACATAAATACTTCAATCTCCAGTATATTATACTGAAACTTTTTATGTGCTAGAATTCCAATAAAATATGATGGAAGTTAATATACAGATACTCCGATCCAATCTCAAGTATATTATACTAGAACTTTTTGTATAGCAACAATATAGTGGCTATTTTTTAATGACTTTGCAAGCGCTAACTATTTTTTAGTTACCAGCCCGAAACTGGCTAGCTCGTGCAACGCAATTGGGTTCGTTCGAGTCCATACCTAATACTCTAGATCTGCCCCTATTGCCAACCCTAATTTTGTTTTCGCCCAAGTTTTGGTTTGAGATGCAAAAAGTCGATATTAGTCAACTTAAACTTTTCATATAATCAACAACAATATCTACCCAGTATACTCCCGTAAAGTGGGGTCTGAGGAGGGTAGTATGTAGATGAGCCTTACCCCTACCTAAAAGAGCAGAGAGGTTGTTTCCAATCGACTCTCAGCTCAGTGAAGGAAAGGAAAAATAAAAACAAAAACAAAAACAAAAGTAACTGTTTTTAAAAACTTTTCATATAATCAATATAAGAAAATTCTGCCTATTTCTTCAGAGGGATGGAACGGTATTTAGTTCTTTAGTTTCTACTTTTGGCCTAAGGAAACTTACAAGAAACTGGATATGAACAAAAAGGAAGAAAATATGGGTTGCAAAGTGAAAAAATGCAAGAAAATCTGGTGACATAATTTTTTCTTTTTGCTGACCTCTTTTATTTTCGATTCTGAATTTTGTCATATTTCCTTGGGAATATAGTATTCAAAATTTGTTGGTCAATACTGTAAAAATTCAATTTCAAATTATATTCTAAACGGAAAGTTAAATAATCAACCACTCTTTAGTAAATTTTGACTTATCGTTTCATTAAAAATAAATCTTTTATTTTCTTAGAAGCAGATAAAGATGTTGCATTTCATGATATTTTGAGTATAAGACCAAAATTTATTTCGAAATATCAGCATTACAATAAGGAATGCATGGCAAATTCGTGGTGTATTTAGAAGTCGTTTGGTATGAGGTATAAGAAAATATAGTGCTGATATAAAAAATCTATACTATCTTAATATTTCGTTTGATTAGCAAACCGAGTATAAGTTATTCAAGGATTAAAATTAACACCGGAATAACTTATACCTTATAAAAAATGGGATAATTAGCACCGATATACCTTATACATTCTTCTTACCAACTATTCAATTATCATAGTTAATACAACATACCAAACAATAATCCAAACATAATTATTCTCAACATAATTTATACCAATATAATTTATCCGGGCATAAGTCGTATTCAACCAAACGACCTCTTAATATTTAACTTTCTTTGTTTCAATTTACATCATATGTTAGAATATTAGATAAACATCAATCCACTGTAATCACTTTTGTCAGAGAGTTTTAGTGGGCGTTTGGACATAAGAATTGTAAAATTTCAAAAAAAATGAAATATTTTTGTAAGTGGAAATGACATTTGAAAATTATAATTGTGCTTGGATTTGAATATAATTTTGGAATATTTTAGAATTTTTCTGGAGTGATTTGAGTAAAAATTTAAAAAATAAATTTTTGGAAGTTTTTAAATTTCTGAAAAATTACAACATTTATTTTTAAGTGAAAATTGAAAATTTTATGGTCAAATACTAATTTCGAATACAAAGTGAAAAATCAATCGCAAAAAGTAAAAAACAAAATCATGGCCAAATAGGAATTTTAAATATGAAAGACGCGAATTTAAATTTAGTGAGGTTCCGACGTAAATAATTAGTTGAGAAACAAACAAAATGCCTCGACTAATAATCTGATGCGATTCATTTTCTTTGTTTGAAAGATCACTTAATTTACAACATAAAATAAGTTATTTTCAACCTAGTATTTGTCAACAACACGGTTGAAACTCGAAAACATAAAGCATGATGTAAGTGTGAATATGAAAAGTTGAAAGAGCCAATTTGCAGACTCTTGTCAACTCTTAAGGGCACATTTGACATTTGATAGTTTGAACTGAATCTAAAAATGAAACCCAAAAAGTTGAAGGCTTTAAAAATATAATTTTACTTAATTTTAGTAAAATAACTTAACCTAAAAGTTTCCACACTTATAATATAGTATAATTATAAGAATTTAAGTTATATATTAGTGTAAAAAGTAATCAATATAATTTAACTAGTGATACCATGCTAAATTGTGAATTACTATGAATTTAACTTATATATAACAAATGTAAAGAGTTTTATACTATCATGTCAATTTTACCTGTTGTACAATTAATTTGCCGTATTTTCAAAATCGTGAATCCAAATTTTTTCTAGAGATTATCTATAGATAATCTTGGGATGAATATACTATAAAAATAATTATATTATTGATGTATACAAGTTAAACTCCTATTTTTAGTTTCATTTTAATAATGTTGCATATTACTAATGTTTATCAGATAAGTTATAAGTGTATGTATATATATTACACTCCTTCGCTCTAGTGATCATTGCCGTACACTATGCTTCTTATTCAGCGTATTCAACTCGTTTATTCCACTTGCTTCCTATCTCTAAGAGCATTTCCTATTCTTATAATTATTGAAGAATGTACTAACTTTAACTATCTAACTGACTCTAACTATCTAACTCCACTGATCAAGGTTGATCTCACTAACCCCTTCTTCACCACGCCTAAGTGAGGCGCTAAGGTGAGCAAAATAAGGTGAAGGTAAATATCGTCCATCAAAAGCTTGGTTAAGTGTCCAAGACCATATGGTTGCGGGCTGGATCTAAATTTGGTCTATAGCTATTCATATAATGGAAGCTGTTTTGAAGTTGAAAGGGCTCGTCAATTCACCAAATGTATGTAAAAAAAGAAGATTAAAAATTCATCGATATTTTTACCACTCCACTAGGGTCTCATTCACTCTTCTCTTACTTTCCCTACTTTTAGGGAAAAATATATAGAGCAAAAACGATCTTTCTAAAATTAAGGTGACGCGCGCTAAGGTGAGCAATACATATATATATATGTATATATATATGTATATATATATATATATACATATATATATATATATATATGCGTATAAGCTAAACTCTTTTGAAAATATATAAAAAACCAAAAGTTGAAGGATTATTGGTATGGGTGTTTTAGTCAATTAAATCACAATGGGACCAAGTAAGCAGACTTTTCAGGATTTAAAGTCAAGCCAATCAAAGTCAATTAATGAACTCTTTCAAATAAAATAAAAAGCTCTTTCAATTGAAATACCCTCTCTCTATTTCAATAATTCCCCCTAATTTTATATGGTATGCTTGTAATAAAACAAAATGTAATACACTTTAAAGTCTTTTTATTTAGTTACACCCTCTATAAATACTTCAGCTAAGCTCCTTAATCCTACTTTGTGTTGGTTCCTTTTAACTTTGATCTCTTCTTCTGAACAACTGACCCCTCCCTCTCTCTCTCTAAAACTTTACACATTTTCTTGATTTCTTTTCTCTCTCTAAAACCATGCAAATCGGAGCAACACTTCCGGCTACAAATCTCCATTTTCTTCAGTCAAAAAGAGCCAGTTTCAAATGCAATGGATCCCCATTAAAACCTAGGTTTTTTAATACACAAACTGTAAAAACAGATATGACAAGAAAACATCTTTCAAATCTTGAAAAAATCCTACAAAAACAACCCCAAAAACCCCAATCAGCCCATTCAAATGAAGTGAATCAAGAATCGCGACACGTGTCGAAGGAAAAGAGAGGAAGGAATTTATTGGAAGGGTTAAATTTGGCAAGAATTTGGCCTGAACATAAGGTTGCTGAAGAAATGTCACCAAGATATTTAAACAGGCTACAAAAAATGTTATCAAATAATAACATTGAATATTCGCCAAAAAATAGTCTTGGTAGTAGGTGGAAGGAATTTCATGGTAGTAATGATTGGTTAGGCTTAATTGATCCTTTAAATGAGAATTTAAGGCGAGAATTGATTCGATATGGTGAGTTTATTCAAGCAGCTTATCATTGTTTTCATTCAAATCCTTCAACTTCTCAAGGAGAAGAGTTGTTAGGCCCGAGAGACGTGGCGTTGCCCGATAAATCATATAAGGTGACCAAGAGTCTGTATGCAACGTCGTCCGTTGGATTGCCAAAATGGGTGGACGATGTTGCACCAGACCTTGGATGGATGACTCAGAGGTCGAGCTGGATTGGTTATGTTGCGGTTTGTGATGATCGATCAGAGATTCAGCGTATGGGACGGAGGGATATTGTTATAGCTCTACGTGGCACTGCAACTTGTCTCGAATGGGGTGAGAACTTTCGTGACTTATTGGTTCAAATTCCAGCAGAGGCAGAAACAAATTCAGTTGACGGACAGGCTAAAGTAGAATGTGGATTCTTGAGTTTGTTTCAAACAAATGGTGTTAATGTTCCAAGTTTAGCTGAATCAGTAGTTAATGAAGTGCAAAGACTCATTGAACTATACAAAGGTGAGAATTTAAGTATTACTGTGACAGGACATAGTCTTGGAGCAGCCTTGGCTTTGTTAGTAGCAGATGAAATAAGTACATGTGCACCCGATGCACCACCCGTAGCTGTTTTCTCATTCGGAGGTCCTCGAGTGGGCAATCGAAGCTTTGCAGATCGATTAAACTCAAAAAATGTTAAAGTACTACGTATTGTGAACAATCAAGATGTAATCACTCGAGTTCCAGGGATGTTTGTGAGCGAATCACTCGATAAAAAATTAAGGGAGTCAAGAATTGCAAGTGATGTGCTAAATGTGCTTGACAAAAGTATGCCATGGGCATATTCACATGTTGGAACAGAACTAAGAGTTGACACAAGAATGTCACCATTTTTAAAGCCTGATGCAGATGTTGCTTGTTGTCATGATTTGGAGGCATATTTGCATTTGGTGGATGGATATTTAGCATCAAATTGTCCTTTTAGAGCAAATGCAAAGAGAAGTTTAGCCAAGTTGTTAAATGAACAAAAGTCTAATATCAAAAGGCTTTACACTAGTAAAGCAAAAGGCTTGAGCCTTAATCTTGAAAGAAAACATAGTTTCTCTCCACCTAGTTGTTTGCCTAGTCCATCTTCTTGATAAGTAAATAAGGAAGTACTACTATGTTTTCTATGTTGTTGTAACTTTTCTTTTACTGTTTGAGGGGGTTCGGATTAGCTTTTAAACCGATCAAGTCAGCTTTAGGCGCTTTCTAGCTTTTTCAGTATTTGGCGAAGCTTAAAAGCATTTAAAATAAGTTTAAAATTGTTTAAAACAACCCAAAAGTAATAAGTCGGGAACCCCAACTTATTATTGTTTTTTTTACGGCTTAAAAGCCACTTTCGGCTAATAAGCCACTTTTTTAAGTCAATCCAAATGGGCCCTTTACCTCCTTGCTTTGAATGACTAGACAAGCAACTTCAAAATTTTTTGTAATCTTCTCACTGCTTGCATAGATTAAGAATAAAGAAAGTACTTCATCCGTTTCAACGGTTTGATTCGACGCGCAGTCTAAAAATATTTTTTTAAGAGTTTTAAAACTGTAAAAGCTTTTCACTAAGAGTAATTAAAATAAGTAAATTAGTAAGTTTGGAGACAAATAATTTTCAAGTATAGGTTATAACATTCTTTTTCGAACAGACTAATAAGAAAAGTGTGTCATATAAATTAAAATAAATACAAGAATGAAGAAATTTTGCATCAATCACAACCTAATATGTGTTGTATAGTATAGTTTTCCACGCAATTTATATAATTAGACCTTTCTATAACAATATTCTTATATACCAATACTTCTCTATAAAAACCAAATTTTTTCGGAACCAAATCTTATGTTCTATTATAAAATACATTTTTTATGACAACAATTCAATATAACATTCAAAATATTCGGAACAAACGAGGTTGTTATGGAGAGATTTAACTGTTTATGAGTTCGATTTTAATTGTCTCTTCGCTCCTTCTCCCATATCATGATAAAATAAAAGTTCTATACCAATTTGATTTTGTGTGAAAAAAGAAAAGAATGATAATAGTCAAAAGAGGATAGAAAATGAAGAGCAAGTCATGCGTTGGTAGAACACAATACACAGAGTATACACGAAAATGGTTGACTCCATCTACCTTAATACAAAGTTAGAGCAAAAACTATTTTCTCATAGCTAAATAATTGTTCTTTATGTTATGTTCTGACACTTTTGAAATATATATGTGGTATGTTTGAAACTAATAAGTAGGCGTTTGGACTTAAGAATTGTAAAATTTTAAAAAATGGTGAATTGTTTTGCAAGAAAATGATATTTGAAATTTGGAATTGTGTTTGGACATAAATTTCAGATTTGATTGTTTTTGAAGTTTTGTGAATAAAATTTTGAAAAAGCAGTGGAGTTTTTCAAATTTTCAAAAAATTTTAAAATGCATTTTTAAGTGAAAATTTGAAATTTTATGAACAAACACTGATTTAAACGAAACGATTTTTTCTAAAAGGTAAAAAAAAATTGTATATCCAAACGGACTCTAAGTGTGTATAGTAATTGGTATATTTGAAATAAAGCGTGTACTTCTTATTCATATGGTACGAATGTTTTCTCACATTAGTACTATCAGTGTTCCCTATATTAATTATTTTTCACTCAACAATAATAACAACAAATCCAGTTCGATTTAGCATATGAAATTTGGGGAAGGTAATCTGTCTGTAAACTTTATTCCTATCTAATGCAGGTAGAGAGGTTGCTTCCAATATTTCCTATATTAACCATTTTTCACTTAAATATTCAAAAAAAAAAATGGTAGCAAGAATCTTAATATGATATATAAACTTAATTTTTAACCTTCACTCAAACTTACTCATTTTAACTATTTTATGAGTTACCTACTATCCTTCGCCATTATAAGTACCATATGATTCTGTCCAACAAGATTTGATAAGAAAAAATCATCCCGTAAAAGGAATAATTATACAAAAATTAGTATTTTTTTTAAGTATAAGACATAAATACTATTCCTATTATTACTATTTATGTAGCACATTTTTCTTTTTAATTTGTCCCAAAAAATAATACTACTCTTTTATGTTTAGAAATAATTTAAATTTAAAATTTACGGTTTGCAATTAGTGAGTTCATTTATAGCAACAAAATATCTATGGCTCGATTTGATCACAAATTTCAATTTATTTTTTCTTTCTTTCACTTCATTTTTAATCATATAATGCCGCATAAATTGAGATGTACATAACAATATTTAATATATTACACTCATTATATATATATATATATATATATATATATATATATATATATATATATATATATATGTATATGTATATATATATGAGCTAGAAAAAATATAAAGGAATCTTTATTCAAGTAGCCGTTCATATTCATTATTTAATTTTTCTAGCATATACATAGATTATATATTAATTATACCTGATTATATACATATAAATATAAATTATGTATAAATTATCGTTTCTCTCAAATTCCTATTCTCTATTGCCGCTTTCATATTATACCAAACAATTTATTCCAATGGATTTTTAATCACTAAGTTTTTTTGATATACTCAAATATTGTCCTCTTTGATCTTTTTATATATCTGTTAGTACTCAAAAAGTAAACGGTTACACTAAATCCATTTGACCTATTGGATGATGATGCTGAGGATCCAAGTTTGGATGAGTTGAAACTGGCTCAAGCTCAGGCTTCAGCTGTTGCTTCTGTACCCAAGAAAACGGGCCCCGTTCAGGCCCAAGCCCAGCCCGCTAAGCCTGCTGCTAAGTTGCCTTCCAAACCAGTTCCGCCTTCGCAGGCTGGTAAATATGCATTTTTAATCATTTTAAACATATTCTTTTGTTTTAGGTTAATGTATATTTGTTCATACTTTTTTGTATTTTTGGGTTTATATTTTGTCTGAAACTGGCCTATGAAGCTGAACAAGTATAGATTCATATAGCTGATTTAGTTTGGATTAGTAGTGCAGTTGGATAGTTGTTATATATCGTTTATTAATATATTGTGTTGTATATTATTTCTTAATGTGTTGTATTATATTGTATATTGTTTCTTACTGTATTGTATTGTATTGTTTTAATGATTACGATAGTTGGATTTATTGTACTGTTATTTTACGTTGTTTTATAATGTCACACAACAATAATTTAAAGAATAAGTAGCCTATGAAGTAGAGTAATTATTAAAAAGGCAGGATAAAGAGTATAATAGAAACATATAATGGGTTTTTTCGTCGTTCGTTACGTAAAAACATATTTAATAATATGATACAATCAAAACAAATATTGTATTTAACATAACAGTACTATACATTACAATACCTAACAACCATCCATATATGGTGGTAGTAGTTCTTATTATTGTAGTAGAAATAGTAGTAAATGAATATGGATTCTATAACAAGTTATGTTGTAAGTTATATGTACATTAACAATGTAATGAAATTTGTATGTTATCACGGAAATTTCAGCAGGTATAACTGGTTAGTTATTTTGATTTATTGTAGGCTATTAATCAATGCTTATTAGATGAGTTTGAGTTCTATAAATTGAGCTGTTTTTTTTAAACAATCAGGTTATCTTTTATGTAATTACAATGAATCATTTACAAGCATTAATGGCTAATATGGTAAAAATGATAACTAGCTTACTATCACAGCTTCACAGTATTTACCATGTCAGTGTATATTGCTTAAATCCTTATTAAATATAGTTACCTGTAATTACCTAGACATGATGTAAAAATTCATTAAACTGTTGGTGTACATAACTTAAATTCATTGGATATTATATGAACGCTGATGAAGGAAAAAGATAAAAGTGTGAGATATATGGAGGTTGTTGCCTTAAATGCCAGTGAACTCGACTAAGGCTTTTGAGTTTTCAACAACTTAGTTGTTTTTAAGAGAATACTTGCTATTTGCAAGGTTATGCTTGTTTTTAGTCTTATCTTTTGTTGTCTATTGTGTAGTTGCTTGAAGTATATATTGTGGAGATGTTGTTTTTCCTATTCTCAACGTGACACTGTTAGGTCATAGTATGGGCTTATGTTAATCTTACATGCTTAAACTTTTAGGTGATACAAATCAATCAATAATTATCTCTCGGTCCATAATAAGTTGGATTTGAAATAATCAACACTTTTTAGCCTTAAAATACGTGGAACTAGTGGTGGTTTTCTCAATGCTTATGCAATTATTTTCTGTCTGTTTTTTAGCAAGTATGATAGCTTGCTAGTGGATGGGAAGAGAATGTCCTCTGTGATTGGCAGGTTAAAGTAGGGTTATTATATGGAAATTTGATTAGCAGAAACTTTGTCGCAAGTGGTAGATATCTTCAGAGAATGCGCCATTCTTGTGTCCCTTGACTGTGTGTCTCATATTTGGTTTTGATGTTCTGATGTTCGTTACTGACCACATCTCTGTAACAGACAAGTAAACGCTTTGGAATTTGCTACTGTTGTGTTTTCCTTTGTTCTTGCTCTCTATTCACCTTTTGTCAATTAACTTCTAGCTCGCTGTACTCAGTGACTCAATTGTGTAACAATTTCTGAGCAGTGAGGGATGCAAGGAGTGACAGCCAGCGTGGAGGAGGACGTGGGGGTCCCCGTGGGGGAGGCCGTGGACGTGCGCCTGGTCGTGGACGTGGGTTTAACCAAGAATCTGCTGATGATGAGAATGCTTTTGGCAGCAACAATGGGTTCTCTGGGTGGTACAGAGATCAAGAAGATGGAGAGTCAGGTAAGCTCTCTGAAAGGAGAGGTGGATATGGCGGACCTCGTGGGGGGTTCCGTGGAGGTCGTCGTGGTGGTTTCAGTAATGGAGATGCTACTGACGGAGAAGGGGGACGCCCACGGAGAGTGTTTGAACGACGAAGTGGAACTGGCCGTGGGTAAGTGATTCTGCTGTACTTGAAAATCATCCAAGTGCATTCCACAATCCCCTTCGTCTGGGCTGTTCAATTGCTCTAAATTGTGGATATTGTGGTTGTCATTGTTTCTTGGGCATATGATGTGTATCTTTATTGACATGTCCTATTGTATAGGAATGAGTATATTAAACGGGAGGGTTCTGGTCGTGCGAATTGGGGAACTCCTGCAGATGATATTGCAGCGTGAGCGCTGTTATCTCAATTTTCTGTTTCCTTCTTCCTCTTGCCTTTACGTATTAGTTTTTTTTTTTGTTGTAATAGTTGAATGTTAGTTTTATCCAAATTCAGAGAGACTGAAGTGCCTCTTAATGATGGTGAGAAGATTGTTGAGGCTGAGAGAGAAGCTGGACAGGAAGATGCTGAAGACACCAATAAGGATTCTACTGCTGCTGAGCCAGAAGAGAAGGAACCTGAGGAGAAGGTTACTGTCATTTTCTGTTAAAAGTCATTTTTTGTTTTGCTTGTTTACATGCTCTAATTCTTCTCTTGCAAATTAATATGTGTCTCACTTCACTATTATCCTTTTGGGTGGTGGTTTTGGTGGATATAGGAGACATAAATTTCAATGTTGAATTTCTGGACTGTCTCATTGTCAATTTTTAATCAGTTTGGATAATGAATATTAGTTCAGTTGCGTGTAATTTCAACATACTAATGCCATCTAACCTTTTCGAAACCAGTAATTTGGTTTATTTATTGTTGATAAGATTCTTCAGTATTATCCAAGTATTTTCTATGACAGTATTATCCTAGACAAGAGTGGTTCTCTGATGGTAAGCAATCCCCACTTCCAACCGAGAGGTTGTGAGTTCAAGTCTCCCCAAGAGCAAGGTGGGAAGTTCTTGGAGGGAAATATGCCGTGGGGTCTGTTTCCGTCTCCCCAAGAGCAAGGTGGGAAGTTCTTGGAGGGAAAGGTCTGCGTACATGCTACCCTCCCCAAATCCCACTAAGTGGGATTATACTGGGTTGTTGTTGTAGTTGTTTCTATGACAGTTTCATTTCCTTCCAATAGACCAGGAAATAACGGCCACATATGCTCGTATTAACATGTAAAATTAAGTTGAAACGGCATCCTATTAAAGATTTGTACTTGTAGTTTGCATTGTGCATTCAAGGGTAATAGTATGAATTTGGGAATAGTCATCGTATTCTTACGAATGATTCTTGACATCAGTTGGAGGGATATCTTGCTACAGTTATTCTTTCCCTCTTTGCCAACTTCTGAAAAGGGCATTAGGTTCAGTGCAGACACGGTTCGCCGCTATTCCCTTTGGGAACATCATTTATATTCGTTGGCTTTAGTCCCTCGTTCTTGACTAAAATTTAATAACCACTTGGTCATCCAGTTGATTATTCCAAATTTACTAATTGTTTCTTTTAAAAAATGGAATCATACTGTTATCAAGGTTATCTGCAGCAGATGTTTCTGTGAAGTAGATATGAACTTGGACTATTGTTTTCTGATAGACTAGGTACTTCTTAACCTTGATTTGTATGTTGGATTAATTTAGTAGCTATTTATTTACACTGTAGTAGCTACTTTATCTGCATAAATTCCAGTAGTTCTTATTCATATGCATCTATTATCACTATCCAGAACTAATATCATTCATGTCTGTTTGTGTTGTTATGAGATGACCCTTGAGGAGTATGAGAAGCTAATGGAAGAGAAGAGGAAGGCGTTGCTGGCTCTAAAGCCTGAAGAAAGAAAGGTTAATTTGGACAAAGAACTTGAATCCATGCAACTTCTCTCAAACAAGAAAATTGATGATGAAATCTTCATTAAATTGGTTAGTTGTTTGGTGCTTTCTTGCTATTTATAGTTGTTTAATTCTTGTATTAAGAACTAATCGTTGTATTATGAACTTGATTGGGTTATATGCTAGCTTATTCATCATACTTGAATTTTTTGTCTGGGCAGGGTTCTGAGAAAGAAAAGAGAAAAGAGGCAGTGGAAAAAAGCCAGAAAGGTACTTTAGTATCTCTCTTTAAGTGGGTAAGTTTGTATCATAGCAACTGGAGACATGATTTTTTATGCATCTCTTTGTTGGGAATGCGTTCTATTTCATAAACCCAGCGTTTAAAAATGCTAAAAATATTGAAACAACTCCTCATAGTTGAGATTCAAAGAAAGGCCACTTTTCTTTTGGATAACTTTGTTTGTCACCGTTTGGACAAGAGGGGTTGCTCCGACGGTAAGCAACCTCACTTCCAACCGAGAGGTTGTGAGTTCGAGTCTCCCCAAGAGCAAGGTGAGAAGTTCTTGGAGGGAAGGATGTCGGGGGTCTATTTGGAAACAGTCTCTCTAGCCTAGGGTAGGGGTAAGGTCTGCGTACACACTACCCTCCCAGACCCCACTAAGTGAGATTATATTGGATGGTTGTTGTTACGTTTTTCTGAAGTGTTATCTTTTAATAACACTGCATAAACCTACTAGTATATGTGTCTTGTCATTTTATTTTGCAAAAGTTATGTACCTAATGGGCTCTTTGCATAAGGGAAAGCAATTCATTTTTAACTTCAAGAAGAAAAATTTTCAGTTATGCTTTTTAAGATCGAAAGCTGTCTATGCTATGTGGTTGTTTAGTTTTATATCAGTTTCCAACATGATGAAAGTTGTTCCCAATGCATGGAGGTTCGACCCATACATTGATTATTCGCTTCAACACCCTCTTCCCTTAGTTCCTAGTGGGGCAAGAGTAGGATAGGGAAGTCACATTATGGATACAGTTGTACATGTGTCAGTATTATAGTTTGTCTGGTTGACAAGTACCTTGAGCAACATGCTGACAAGTACCTTGAGCAACATGCTCGAGAAACCCGCTCAGAGAGATATCGAAGACACGTCACCCGCGGAAACCGCAGTTGCTGCCGATGAGCCAGACGCTACACGAACAGATAACAACCGTACTATTGCTAATACAGGAAACGATACACTTACAACCATCTTAAAGAAAATGGAAGACATGAAAAGTGAGAATAAAACACTCCGCGACCAGATAAAAGAACATCATGAGAGGGTTGATAAAATACTAAGCGCTCCAAAGTTATTACCAAAATGCGATGTGAGCTTGTTGGACGAATAACCATACAACGAAGGGGCAACTCCCCATTCTATTCCAAAGACATTCAAAAAGCCGCCATACTTGAAAATATACAATGGGACTACGAACCCGGAGGACCACTTGATCCATTTCATTCCCGCGGTAAAAGCTAATGATCTATCAAAGGAACAAGTGTCATCTGTATTGCTGAAATAGTTCGGTGAAATTGTAACAGGGGGAGCATTGACATGGTATTCCCAACTACTAGCATGATTTTATATCGACGTTCGAGTAGATGGAGGATAAATTCGCTAGCTCTCACGCGAGAGCCAAGAAGTCCGAGGCTAGGGTTAATGATATCTTCGGCGTCAGGCAAATGACGGGCGAAGGACTTCGGGATTTTCTAGCCCGATTCAATAGAATAAGGATGAGCCTACTGAACGTGTCAGAAGTTATGGCAATAGTAGCTTTTCAAAATGGGTTAAACAGGAACGGATTGAAAGCAACCAAAAAACTACTCAATAGACTCATGAAGTACCCCCTACAGCATGGGAAGAGATCCACAACGCCTATTACCCCGATGTAAAGGCAGACGAGGATGACCTGAACGGCCCGCTTCAGCTATTAACGTCAGTCCAGATCGAGATAAGGAGAGATCGACGTAACGATGGGCGAAGGGATCAATTACCACGTTTCAATCGAGAAAGGCATCAACCGAATATCCAATCCGCCCCCTCCACGTCACGCGAATGTCGCACCGTCACACCTTCTTTTTACACTACACCCCGCGAAGGGCGTAGATAAGGGAGTTTTTACAATTAAAGGACAATCGAAACATGATTTATCATTTAAAGATTTCAGAGTCGCCACTTGGGATAATTAATGGTGTCCCCAGTCACCGATTTAAAATCTCGAATCGAGGAAGGTTTGACTTTGTAATAAAGTTTGCGAGCCAGAAATTCGGATAAGGAATTCTGTTAACCCGGGAGAAAGTGTTAGGCATTCCCGAGTTCTTTGGTATTAGTACAGTCGTTCAACTGTTATATTTGGGCTTAATCATCTGATTTTAATACATTTTTAACCTATGTGTATTTTAAACCCTTTAATCGCTTTTATTTAATTTTAAGAAGATCGCAATGTTGTTAAAACGCGTCTTGAACCACATCACATAAATGCACCCCTAATTCGAAACACATTTCATCTAACATTGAGATTTAGATTTGGGTCAAATAATGCACACCCGAGTTTAGGGAAGTACATTATTAACTAACGCGCCTAAAACAGTCACGCATTTTTAGATTTGCGAGGGCCATAAAAATTTTCTAAATGGCGCGCCTCGAGTTCTAATGATCGAACCAAGTTTATTACACGAGGTCCACGCAGTTGTCATTTTGTTTGGCGCGGTGTACCTCAATTCTAAATTAAATGGATTAATTCTATTATATTCGGAGGTCCATAATTTGTTTATTTTAGTAGATACCTCCACTATTTTGTTGAGGTAGTAATTAAGCCAATATCCATTTCTCTTCCAACAAAGCGGAAGCCCGTCTCTAGTCTATTTTAATCACTGAATCCAGCTACGAAGCCCCAATATCACGATTCACCAAGAATTTGAGACAAGTGGGTTTGCCCAATAAAATTTGAATATGATTAACAAAATCTAAATCAAATACAACTCACAATTCTATGCTAACATAAATCCTAAAGTAATAATTCCTTTCTTAATTGTAATGACATCCCCTTATGCAAAGCACTTACTCAAAATACCCCAGCCCCTTGTAACACCTTCTTTTTGGCTACTACGACCCGGCGAAGGGCGTAGATAAGGGAGTTTTTTCCAATTAAAGGACAATCGAAATGGGATTTAATTATTTAAGAGAATTCAGAGTGGCCACTTGGGAGATTTATGGTGTCCCAAGTCACCGGTTAGAATCCCGAATCGAGGAAAAGAATGACTCTGTTTACAGTTCGCGAAGCAGAAATCCGAGTAAGGAATTATGTTAACCTGGGAGAAGGTGTTAGGCATTCCTGAGTTTTGTGGTTCTAGCACGGTCCCTCAACTGTTATGTTTGGCTTAAATTAACTGATTTTAGAACATGTTTTAACTTATGTGTTTTTTAACTTTAAACCGCATTTATTATTATTTTAAAGAGAATTGCAACGTCGTTAGAACACGCCTCAAACCACGTCACATAAATGCACCCATGGATTTTGACACGTTCCAACTTCGTTGAGATTTGGATTTGGGTCACATAAATGCACACCTGAATTTAGGGAGGTATTTCATTAATAAATTTGTGCCTATAGCAACTACGTCTTTAGAAATTCGTGAAAGGCCGTGAAATTCACTAATCGGCTCTTCCAATTTTCTAAGTGTTTTATTGAATTAAGGAGCCTCGTGGTGTTTGATTAGATGAACGTGGCTCACTTTATTTTATTAAAAGACATCCTAAAGCGTATTAAATTTTCTATTATTCGTGCATCTAGAAGTGTCCTATGGATTTATACATGAATAGCACGCTTGGAAATTCAGTATTTGTATTTCAACCTCATTTGCGGCTGATTTGGGTTTCATTTTAGCCAGCCCAGGAGCTTACATTGTTTATGCCACAACTGGAAGCTATTGGGCTTCTCAATTGGGCTCAGAAACACCAGACTAACGAGTCCATTATGGGAGAATGTACTGAAACTTAAACGAATTAAAACACTACACAATATTTTGACATTTGGATAGTTATCAAGCTATGAGTTATAAATTGACAAGTAATGCAATACGAGCTGGATATCCAACAATTTTTTGTTTTCTATTGTTTGAATCAAAAGTACTGTTTTCGATTTTCATTTTTTTTCAAACACATGATAGTTAAGCTTACACAACCAAACCTTCTAAAATTTACAGAAAACACTGGTTTTCAAAATGATCAAGCTACTTACACTAACATCTTCTTCTAAATCCATTTTTTAGATAAAATAGGAAACAAAACACCTTTTTTGACCATACCACTAGTTAACCATACTATTATGTGCATATTCAAAGTATCAGTCCAAACGTCCAATTATTACAAGGCAAATCAGTCCAAATGTCCAATTGTTAAATCAAACCGCATATCCAATTATTACAAGGCAACTACCTCTATCATGAGGTATATTAAAACTAAAGGAAGAGAAAACAAGGTGAGGGTTCGAAGAAAAATTAATGAACACGAATCTTCAAACTTGGGAGTATATTCAATTCAAGCTCCATACATCAATAGACATCAAAATGTACCTGGAATTCAGCAAGGAAGAGAGCCTATGAGTAAATGAAAACAACTAGCAAGCAAGTAGCAGCCAATCGACCTGTAAACACCCAGAATTCAGGCAGACTTTTGAGACAAGCAAAATTTAACAGTAATAGAACAACACTAATGATTTTCTGAAGAATGTAAAGGAAACTAATATGTAGTTTTTGTATTCTAATTCACTACAAAGCTTTAAAGAAAAATACTGCTCGAAAATATATCCATAAAAATTCCCCCCCCCCCCCCCCCAAATGTTCAGATTGCCCCCCTTTTATAGTGAAGCCTTAGTGCAACACTTATTTCCTTGTTTTCCTTTTAGTCCCTTACCCATTTTTCATTTTTACCTAAATAGTTCTTAGTTTTCTGACTTTTGCCTCAAGTTTTGAGGCAGAAATTATGCTTAAACCCCTCACTAGAATGTTCTATGGGTTGTTACAGGATTCTTTAGGTTCAAATACCCTCTATACCCATGTCCCTTTTCCTAATTACCTAACCTAAGGTCTTTACCCTTGGTTTCCACTTGGTTTGGTCAAATCTGACTCTGGTCAATTGCATTCAAGTTATGGGTCAAATTCATGGTCTGGACTACATGTTTAATTGAAAAGTTTAAAAATTAGCCAATACAACTCAATTTTCAAACAAATATCCTAATGTGGACTATTCAGCAACAATGATCATTCAGGATCATATGAATGTTCAATGCATTTTTTCTGTCAAAAACCAATGAATCAAAGCGACCAGGAAAGGAAACCAATCTACTAATGCGGGACTTACAGAAATAACCTAATTAAAGCACTCAGTAAAACTTAAAAGTGAGAAATGAGTAACATAGATTGAATACCCAGGATATACATGAATAAAACCAAGAAATTAAAAGCTAATACCAATAGTTAAAAGTTTAGAAAAACAAATTAGCCTAATACATGCAAATATTGAAAATCAAAGTTACTAAAGAACTGTGGCGGGTATGAAACTCTTTAAGATAAAAACAACTGCTTTGAATCATGACGCAATACAAGTAGGATCCAAAAGATAAACATTTACCAAAACCAATCAGGGTCTCAGGGGCGAAACAAATGAAAATCAAGTGACAAGGATCAATAACCATTAAGAATTTCAGAGGTAAAGCAAGTGATAAACTAGTCATGTAAAATTTCCAGAGGTGAAACAACTCAGAAGATTATAGAAGATGAATGAATTCACCAGTGACACCTAAAGGAACTACAAAATATAACAAACATATTTCAGATAGAAAACAAGCAATTAAAGAAGAGACCTATACAAAATTGAAAACAGAATACTTAGCTTTTTGCGCATGCAACCCCAATTTTGAAATTTTTTCTAGTTCCATGAGCTTCTAACCCCTTCTTGGGAGGTTTTAAAACCTTTGAGGCATTTTGCCTTGAGTATCGGAGAGGGCCAAGGACTTAGAAAGGGGGTTTTGTTATTCTGAGACCAAGTGAGGTCTCAAATCTGATTTTTTCTTGTGGTTAGTTGTGTTTGAGGGCTGTGGGTGGTACGGTTAGGGAGAGGGACCGAAGGAGATCACCTGAGGCCAGTTTGGCTGGATTCCGGTAAGGTGTAGGTTTTAGGGTAAATTTTGACTCAATATTCGAGCTGTTTCATTGGATTCGAAGGGTGTGGTATGGATAGTTGGAAAGAGGGGGAAGAGGTGTTTCAAGGGTGTTGTTTTGGACAGGTTTGGGGTTACGTCGCCGGAGATGGTGGTTCCGGCGAGTCTTCTTTTAGATATTCGAGAAGACCGATACTTATTCGAGGGAAACTGATCACATGACGGGGAAGAGGGGGTATTGGTGGTCTTGTGGTGTAAATTTGGGGCGGTTTGGTGACCAGCCGCCGCCGTGAGGCAATTTCCGGCGGCGATGTTAGGGTGGTTGATTGGTGGTCAACGACGGTCTCAGAGCGGAGGTAGGGTGGTGTTACAGTGGCATGTTTTGTATGAGAAAGGTGACACTTTGTCTCTGCATTTTTAGAGACATTTGGACATATTTATGTGATTTTGGGAATGATCCAGGGCCGTTGGATGGCCTGAGATCAATGGCTGTGATGGCTTGTCCCTGAAACGGTGTCGTTTGGGGCGTTTAAGTGTGGACTGGGTCGGGGACCCTATTTTGTGTTGTGTGCTGGTGTTTCTATACAGGGTACAAGCATTTGGGCCACCGAGGTCTGGCCCAATTGTGGCCAGCCTGGGTGGTTATACATATATATATATATATATATATATATATATATATATATATATTCCTAATTACATTTTAGAATTCCTAATTAACCTAATAATTGTCTATTTATGCAACACAAACAATAAAATGCAACAAGAAATCATTAAAACGCCAGAAATACTACTTATATATTTTTTGAATTTTATATTTGTAAAAATAATCCTAATTAACAATTATTTTAGCAAAGACATGAAATTAAATCCTAAATAATTTTAACCATGCATTAATGAAAACACAATGGCACACGCAATGAAATCCTAAAATTAAATTCTAAAACAAATATTAAAAGGAAAATCCTAAACGTGAGAGTCTTGTAGGAGTCGGCTTAACAGGGCAAAAATCACATGCTCACACCCATGCGATCGTAATTCACAACACATGGAAACATATCATCAGTTACCAATTCCATACAAGCTGTTTGCATCAAATTAGGCAAACCAACCTTAAAGAATATAACTAGCATATGTTGATTGCAAACAAAATTACAAAGTAAGAGGAGCATTGTTCAATCCAGTTGTCTAGGAAGCCATATAAATCACTTGCACCTTGCACACAAGTTGATGATGACCTCTCTAGTATCTACAGTGAAATGAACTAACATCTAACTAAACAGGCTGCTACCCAGGAATATATGCAAACAACAACCAACAATTAAAATGAACAAACATATTACTCGAGCTTTCATGGAGATTTAGAGAAAAACCAAACACCATAACAAAAGTTCAGTCATACAGTACTAACATCCAAAGTATCTAACATTTGCTAGAGAGTTGAACTTCATACTAATTTCAAATCAAATCCAACCCCTAAAAGGCACTGTCCCTAGCCAGCAAGGAAGTATAAACATTTTACAACTAAGGATTCGAAACAAAGGCAAAATTAAGCTAAAATAATGAGGGCAAATAGGCATTATGATTCCAATCTCCAAACTTCCATATATCAATATTTTTACATTAGATGAGGTAAAAATATACCTGGGAAACAAACAAATGCAGAAAAGTGAGTATCGCCAGCAGTAGGCAGTATTGACAGCAATATAACAGTGTTGACAACGCTGAAATCAATCCAAACGTCAAGCCAAGTTCCAACAGACTCAGATCCAATTTCTAATCCTAGATTCAGATTAAAAGGGATTTCAATATAGTCTTAGCTCAAAATCAATTTTCAAAACCCAATTTAAACCATCCTCAAGCACGTATGAATCAAAAATTGTCTCAGAAATTCGAGATCTCAGAAATTATAGCGAGAAACTCAATGGAACAGTAATTTTCCGGTTGTTTTTGTATTTTATGATTTTTCTCTATTTTGTTCACCTTCCGGAACTTTTTTTTAGCTTAAGTTTTCATGCCTTTTATAGGCTGAACATTAGGGCAGTCCTCAAATTTTAATTTTTCCCTATGGTCCTTGATCTTATGGCTTGCTTGCCAAGTTATAGCCTAAAATATTATAAGAAACTCCTACTAGAAGCTTCATATTCTTGTTGTGAAAGATTCTCTAACCTAAACTACCTAAAATACCCCTTAGCCTCAAATGAGTCACAAACCTGGGCTCAAAAATAATTCAAAGCCCAAATGTCATAGTGATTCAGACCCAGTTTTAACAAATAGGCAAATAGCAAAGAAACACTGACAATTCTTACAGAATTCAGATCCTGACCTAGAATGCCAATTAATGCAAAATTAAACTAAATTAACCCATTGATCTAACTAGATTAAACTAACATGATTTCAAGAGTAATCCTAACTCAAACAATGATCAACTCACAGCTAGGTAAATGATTAACTAAATTACTAAATCAACATACTAATTAACCTGAACTAAAAGAACTAATCAAGAAGAAAATCAGAGGTTTAATTCTAAAACCAAACAAAGGGCAATCAAGGTTAGCGAATAGGTTTCAGGGATTTGAAAAGAAAACTACACATGCCCAAAATTAAATACCAACTCCAAATTAAACTAAAAGAGGAACAACTAAACCTAAACCTATTTACAGAAGACAAATTTAGTCGAGGCAAACGGAAAAGAAAGGAAGAAGGTCGAGAGATAAAACTAACAAAAAGAAGAACTTACCCAGCGAGCTTGAAATCCATATTGAAGCTCTGGTTCGACCCAAAACTCTACAAATGATTGCATGCACAAATCCGTCCTTAGGCTCTTAGGGCTCGATTTTGTTTTGAAATTTGAGGAGCTACAAGGATGTTCAAATGACTATGAGTGGGGCTTTGGGATGAGGGAGAGACAGGGGTTCAATGGTGTGATTTTGGGGTCAAACAGAAGCGGCGCCGCCACAGGAGGCATTGTGCGGCACTAGGGTTTTCGCCTTTTAAACGGAGATTCGAGCCATTCCAGGGGGTTTTGAAAGAAATGAAACAGAGTAGTGGAAAGAGGATAGTGAGGTGGTGATTTGGTGTGAGTTCGGC
Organism: Nicotiana benthamiana; assembly: GCA_034376525.1. Classification (NCBI taxonomy): domain Eukaryota; kingdom Viridiplantae; phylum Streptophyta; class Magnoliopsida; order Solanales; family Solanaceae; genus Nicotiana; species Nicotiana benthamiana. The sequence continues at coordinate 36,702,035 of CM067335.1, read as the reverse complement.
GGCGATTTGAGGCGACGCCGCCACTTTAAGGCGGTGGTAACGGGTGGCGGCAATCGCTAGGGTTTGAGGGTAGGGGTTGTGAAGGAGATGAGTGAGGGGTGGTGGGGGCGTTAAGACATATAAATACTCATGGACCCCTAGTTCTAAGTCGTTGGATCAAAGATCCTCGACGGCTGGGATTTTACGAGGGCAAAATGGCGTCGTTTTGGGTTATGAGGGGTGCTGGACCGGGTCGGGGTGGTTTGGGACGGGTAACAGGGTGTATAACTGGGTTGGCCCAAATGCTTTGTTTTCTTCAATTTCTCTTCCTTTTTTTCCATTTCAATGCCCTTTCTTCTCTTTTTTTTTTCATTTTTCAGATTTCTTTTAATTTTTTTTAAAAAAATTAAAACAAAATAAAAACAAACCCAAATTATCCTAATTAAATACATCTAATGCTTACTACACCTAATTAAAACCAAGTTAAAAGAAATGCTACCAAAATTCAAGACTAAAATTAAAAGTGTGAAAATAAACCATTTTTATTTTTTCTTTTTTATAAAATGACTAATTGCTAATAAATTCTTAAAAAATGTTAAATTAACTTCTAAATGGACATGCAATGTTATTTTTTGTATTTTTTTACTAATTAAAATGCACAAACAAAAATGCAAACAATTAACAGAAAAGCCACGAAAATCCACAAGATTGCAAACACTGAAAGAAGTTATTTTGTTTTGAATTTATGAGAGTAATTCATATAGGGCAAAAATCACATGCTCATAGCGCCCCGACGCAGTACACCCCTCTACAATGAAAGAGGTATGCCTCCACTACTATCTGCTCATAACTTTTGTGTTTTCCTTCAGAGATAGTGTATGCACTAGAAAAACTGGGCACGAAGGTGCAGTGGCTGCAAAATATGAAATCGGATCCAAGTACCAAGAGGTCGAACGTCCTATGAAAATTCCACCCGGAGAGAGGACACAAGACCGAATATTGCATAGGTCTGCGACAAGAAGTAGTGAGGATGTTAAACTAGGGGTACCTGAAAGAACTGCTAAGAGATAAAGTACATGCCAACTTCGCTCGAGGGAGCGATCAACCTTAAAGACCTCCAAAGCCACCATCACCGGCTCGTACCATACAAATGATCGTTGGCGGCAGTGATGATACGGTGATCAATCATGTGAAATTTACCACCACACATAAACTCAAACGGATAGTTGCACACGAACGGTATGACGACCTTGAAGATAGTATCATCTTCAATACGCCGGATGCCGACGCTTTGTCTTTCCCTCACTATGATGCTTTAGTTATAACTTTACACATCGCAGATACCGATGTGAAAATAATAATGGTGGATGACAGAAGCGGAATGTGCATTATTCACCCGCGAGTTCTTATATAGATGAGACTCAAGTATAAAATAATACGGCATTTCATAACACTAGTCTGTTACCTTCTATCAACACAAATATCGAGTAATTTTATCTATTAAGACTCGAACATATAAAAAGAAAACACCTAGTGTTTTACAAAATTCTTGTCTATGTCAATTTACATAGATAATATAAAGAATCTTTGCACTATCAACGTACTTTAATCTGTCGTAGTAAATAATTTGCCTTATTTTTTACATTACTAATTTTATTTTTTACGGACAGTTTCTTGTAGTTACTTTTTTTGATAACCTAATATTACAAGAATTCTTTTACATATATATATATATATATATATATATATATATATATATATATATATATATATATATATATATATATATATATATATATATATATATATATATATATATTATAGCAGGTTATCTGTTTTATATTTTACTTTTATAAACCGATTTTTTATGAAAAGATAACCAATAATTATCTTTGCAGCAATATGTTGCTTGTTCTAATTGCTACTTATTTAGTAATTTTATTAATACATATGCATGGTCTGAGCTAAAATTACTGATTCCGATGATTCAAAACCTATAACTTGTGCACTACATTCACCTCTAACTCTTCCAAAATTATTAAAAGAGGTAGGAATTTTGGTAATACACTTTTCAATTTTAACCTTCGAAATAACTATTTTTCAGGTGACAAATTTCAAGAGTGGAGGATACTCAATTGGGATAAGTTGCAGCATTTTTCTAGCAGATCCTTTTGTCATGACAAGTTTCTTGAAAAATTGGTCCAAAATTCACAACAAATTAATCTCACAAATTGATGCACCAAAAATTGCAGCATTTTACACTCCTAATCTAAGAAAAGTTGGCTTTTTACCTACTATATCTACTAACTTAATCACAAAAAATCAAACCACTCAAATTCTAATTTTCAAAATTCCCCAAACCCCTTGAATTTACACAATAATTTCCTCAAAAATCTTGGATCATAATTATTGGAGAAACACTAGAAAAACTTGGTAAAAATTGTCTTCAAAATTCACTTTGTTTGTGAAAGAGATTACTAATTGAGAATGTAGTTAAGGTGGAAAGTTGTATTAGAGAAGAGATAATTAAGGAGGAATGTGGATTAATATATAAAAATGGTGGATTAGTTTCAGTAAGTTGGGATGATTTGGGAGGTGATAAAGTGAGTTTTAGTGAAGTAAATAAGGCTGTTAATATCTCATGTTGGATTATTAATGCAGAAAATCAAGATCTTGTGATGATTACTCCATCTCTTGATGAAGATAGCTCTCAACTAAATATTATAATTAAAAGGAAATGCTTTTGATATGTACACTGAACTCAAAGCTGGTTTCATTGATAGTTGGGATCAATTTGAACATGAATTTCTCAATCACTTCTATTGCACAAAGCGCACTGTAAGTATAGTTAAACTCACAAATACGCATCAAAATAGGGTTGAACTAGTTGCTGTTTTCATCAATTGATGGAGTAATGCAAGCCTTAATTTTAAAGACAGACTTAATGAAGATTTTGGAATAGAAATGTATATCTAAGGAATACATTGGAGACTTCTCTACATCCTGCAGCATATCAAGCCTAAGTCTTTTGAAGAATCAAATACACGTGATCATGATATGGAGCTAAGTATGTCTTCAAGTGGAAATCAAGGGCCACCTATTTATGAACCTCGCAAAGTGAGGGATAAACAAGAAATAAAGAAATGAGGCATGTTTTTGCCAAAGTCTGAGAGCAAGGAATCAATGAATGTTAATGCCTAGCATTTAAAGGTCACTACAAAAGTGAGTAAGAAGCAAAGTGTGAAGACAACACCCTTACAGGATAAAGCTGACCGAAAGTTAACTCTGAAGGAAATGCAAGCGAAAAAATATCCATTTATCGACTCCGATGTCCCAGTACAAAGAACTACTTGAGTTGAAACTCATTGAGTTACCTGAAATAAAGCGGCCAGATGAAGTTGGAAAGACTAATGATCCGAATTATTGCAAGTACCATCGATTTATTGGCCAACCTATTGAAAAGTGCTTTGTCTTCAAGGATAAAGTCATGGACTTGACCGGTGAAGGAAAAATCTTGCTTGAGGATGAGAAAGACAGTTCGAATCAAGTCTCTTTCGTATTTGGTTCACTTGATCCCATTGTCCTTTGTAATTTTGTCAAAGTACATGAATATGATGGCATCCAAACTGTACCATCACCAAATATGATTGAATTTGGTGACTTTAAACCTATCTATGTGAGCAAACCATTGCTTCTCCCTATGGCATATAAACTAATAACGGAGAAAAGATCTCAAGAGAAAGGTGAATCACGTGATGATCAAACTGATGATGAAGGTTGGATTCTTGTGACTGGGTAGAGACGCTGCAAGACAAATTCACAAAGGGATCCAAATAAGAAGTTGATTAGGGCGAACATGGTGAAAAGACCCAGGAAGAAAATGATAACGAAGAATTGAAAGAAAGCAAAAATGGCGAAGAATCACTATCAAAGGATACATCGTCCACTGACATGGGATGAATTCCTCCCAAACTGGTTACACCTGCAAGATTCTTGTGAATATATCAAGGCCTCATGTTGTAAGATAGATGAAGACGAGACAAAGAAGGAGGATCCATCATTGCTACTACCTCCATTGCCTATAAAACACACTGGAATTCTAAAAAAATGGACATTTGTGATGCAAAAATCACATTTACTAATGATGATCTTTTGCTTGGTGAAACCCACCATTACGTCCGCTATTTATGGTTGGCTTTGTGAGAGAATAGAGAATAATTAGAATCTTGATCGTTGATGGGTTTGGTGTCAATATTCTCCCAATTCGTACTGTCAAAGAGCTTGGCATATCGATAGATGAACTTTATGAAAGTCATCTGATAATTCAAAGGTTCAATCAAGGGGGGCAAAGAGCTATATGAGCTATCAAATTGGAATTAAATATGGGAGATTTGCATTCGAATTCATGGATGAACATGATCGATGCAAAAACCTCATATAATATCTTGTTAGGAAGGCCATGGATACACGAGAACAAAGTGGTTTCGTCCACCTACCTCAGTGCTTGAAAGATTGCGAAGATGGGGTCAAAAAGAAGATAAGTTGTTGATGATAAGCCCTTTACCGATGATGCATCATACTTTGACGATGCAAAATTCAACTTAAAGAATTACGTCTTAAAGTAGGTTAAGGTTAATGATGTGATACTAACCAAAAGTGTTGCAAAGAAGGTTGATGTCACAACTAGAAAGGAAAATATTACAATTGAAAAAGATCAGGTGCTTCACGATAGGAACAAGATGAATAAGGCATCTTCAAGTAAGAAAATGACTCATGTTCTTCGCTATGTCCCAATGGCAATAAAGGCCGAAGATCCATCTTCTGAACTACAAGGTAAGGTGTTAGGAGACTTGACCCTTCCTATCAGGAAAACTGATGCAGTTAAGTCGTCTACAAAGTTGCTTAAAGGGTTTGTCAAATCATCAAGCTACAATTCGCTTCTAAATCTAGCACTTCATGCAAAGTGCACATATGAGGGCTTTGACCCAAACACCTACAAGTTGTTAACAAAAGATGGATATGATCCCAACAAACCATCCAAGTTGGGAAAGCTCCCGCCTGAAGCTTCAATCCCTACTCAAAATAAGATGATGGAGAAAGGGTACCCACTGAAGCAATCACATAAAAGAGTGGGTTACAAAAAACCCCCGCCAATTCGTACCTCCATTAAAAGGGAAAGTTGTAACTACATTATTTCTAAAAAAGTGTCTACGTTGCTTAATAAGAAGCCTTCGGTGTTTGACCTACTTAAGAACCCAAGGACCTTAGTCTTTGAAATGTTGGGACCACTAAAGAAGGAAAACAAGAGCCGTGGAAGTAATAGAAGGATTGGAGCACCTATCTCCCATAAAAAGGATATTTTGACCAAAGACTACCCAAGTCTGATTCCTTTTAGAATGAGGTAAGAGACCAAAATTGTAGTTTCGTGCGAAGAGGTCCTCAGAGTAAAGGCTCATACTATAGTCCACACTAAGGAAACGGGAGGAAGATGAAGAAAGTGTGGGTTCATCATATCATATCACCATTCGTGATGAACAAAATGCTTCACCCTATACAGAAATCGAGGAAAAGTGCCTTGATATTCATGTATGTCATCACATATGTTTCAGTGAAGATGATCCTCAAGGATGAAGATGCTAAAGATGCACCACCAGAGCTTGAAGAAGGGTGAAGACAATGGTTGATGCACTAAGAGAAGTCAATCTCAGAGTAGTTGAAGATCCAAAGCCCACATATATAAGTGCCTATCTAATTGGTGATGAAGAGAGAAAATATATTGAGCTACTTAATGAGTTCAAAGACGTATTTTATTGGAGCTACTAAGAAATTCCAGGTTAGACCTCAAGGTGGTTGTTCATCATCTTGTTGTCAAATGAGGTGCTTGTCCTATAAAGAAAGCACAATGTCGCTTCAGACCTAAACTGGTTCCCTTAATTGAAACTGAAGTTAACAAGCTTAATGAGGCTGGTTTTGATCGTGAGGTTAAATATCCTACATGGTTTTCAAGCATCGTCCCTGTAAGAAAGAATAATAGCCAAATTCGAGTTTGTGTTGACTTTAGGGACCTAAATAATGCTTGTCCTAAGGATGAGTTTCCTCTTCATATCACTGACCTCATGATTGATGCAACAACTAGATATGAGGCGATGTCTTTCATGGATGGTTAATCTGGATATAATCAAATTCATATGGCATAGAAGGACTTATTGCTTTCGAACCCCTAAAGATATATACTGCTACAAGGTAATGCCTTTCGATTTGAAGAATACTGGTGCTACATATCAATGTTCCATGCAAAATATTTTTGATGACATGCTTCATAAAAACGTGGAGTGTTATGTTGACAACTTGGTAGTAAAGTCAAGGAATAAGGATGTTCACTTGCAATATTTGAGGATGGTATTTGAACGACTTCAGATATACCAACTCAAAATGAATTAATTGAAGTGCGCTTTTGGAGTACTTCTGGGAATTTCCTCTGTTTTATTGTTTGACATCAATGTATTGAAATTGATCAAGCTAAGATAGATGCTATCTTGAAAATTCCCGAGCCTAAATATATTCATGAATAAAAATCTAGTAAGGTAAGTTGGAATCTTAGAAGATTTATTTTGAATATGACTGGAAGATGCAAACTATTTAATCGCCTCATGAACAAAGGGGTTCCCTTTGAATGGGACCAAGCTTGAAAAAATGCTTTTGAAAGCATTAAGTCTTATCTGATGAAATCTCCAGTACTAGTGGCCCATACCTGGAAAGCCATTAATATTATACATTTCAGCACAAGTGTTTCTCACTCAAGGAAACAATGAAGGAAAAGAAAATGCGCTTTATTACTTGAGTAGGATGATGATGCCAAATGAGCTCAAGTATTCGCCTATTGAGAAGTTATGTTTGGCACTTGTCTTCTCTATTTAAAATATGAAGCATCACTTCCAAGAGCGAACCCTATCAAGATTTTCATGTCTAAGCCAGTCCTAGCGAGGTGGTACCTCCAATTTCAACAATTTTTAATAGTGTATGTTCCTCAAAAGCCAATAACAGGACAAGCATTAGCAGACTTCCTAGATGACCATCTGATTCCAAATGATTGGGATTTGTCTGATGAATTGTGTGATGAAGATGCAATGATTATAGAAATTCAACCTCTTTGGAAGATGTATTTTGATGGTGCTGTACATCGTGAAGGAGTTGGCGTTGGAATACTTTCTATCACTTCTCAAGGAGAGGTTTTGCCTTCTTCTTTTACTATAACATAACGGTGTTCCAATTATGTTGCTAAATATCAAGCGCTCATACTTGGGCTTGAAATGGTTGTGGATATCAATCATTTGCAATTACAAGTTTTTGGAGTTTCCAAATTAGTGATTAATTAAATTGTGGGTAGCTGTGAGGTCAAGAAGCCAGAGTTGGTGTCATATCACAAATATGCTCAAAAGATTGGTAAGTTGGCTTGGAGAGGCAACTATTCAACACGTGTCGAGAAATGAAAATAAGAGAGCTGATGTGTTAGCAACCTTAGCTTCTACATTATTTTTTCCTGATCAGACACAAGTCGACATTTTCCAAAGATGGGTAGTTCCTCTACCAAATGACTATGAGGAAGAAGAAAGCGAAGTTGAGCATATTGCTTCCATTCTTGAGGTTGAAATTTGAAGACTGGCGACAACCATTAATCGATTATCTTTGTTACGATATATTGCCAGAAAAAACTCAAAAGAAAATGAAAATCCGAAGGAGATCCCGTCGTTTTCTTTATTTTAAGAATACACTCTACAGACGATCATTTGATGGAGTGCTCTTATGTTGTTTGTGGACTGATGAATCCTTCAAGTCGTGCAAGAAGCACACTCTGGGGTATGTGGTACGCATCAATATGGGCCAAAACTTCATTTCCACATAAAAATAATGGGGTATTATTGGCCAATCATGGTGAAAGATTGTTTGGATTATTCTCGGAGGTGTAAAGCTTTCCAATTCCATGCTAACTTCATATATCAACCTCCTGAAGTATTACACCCAATTGTTGCCTCTTAGCCATTTGATGCTTGGGGTTTAGATGTTGTTGGTCTATTGCCGAAGTTTTTTGGTGGACATCTATATATTTTAGCCGCAACTGATTACTTTTTGAAGTGGGCAGAAGCTGTTTCTCTTAAGGAAGTAAAGAAGGAAAATGTAGCTAACTTCATCCGAGTCAATATTATCTAGAGATTTGGCATTCTGCGATATATATTGGCTGACAATGGTAAGCGATTTGATAACAAGTTGATGAATAAAATATGTGATCTGTTTGGCTTCAAGAATCACAAGTCCTCCATGTATTATGCTGCTACCAATGGACTTGCTGAAGCATTTAACAAGACACTCTGCAGCTTGTTGAGAAAAGTTATTTCTAATTCTAAGTGATATTGGCATGAGAGAATGAAAGAAGCTCTTTGGGAATATAAGACCATATATCGCACACCAACGCAAAAGACTCCTTGTTCACTTGTTTATGGAGTTGAAGCAGTCCTTCCACTTGAGCGTCAAACGTTATCGTTGCGGTTTTCCATTTAAGAAGGACTCACCGATGAAGAAAATGCTCAGTTACGCCTTGAATAATTGAAATCTATTGATGAAAAGAGGCTAGAAGCTCAACAAAGCCTTGAATTTTATAAAGCTCGCACGTATCGATCCTTTAACAAAGGGGTGCGCCTTAGATCTTTCCAAGTGGGTGACCAAGTTCTTGTGGTCAAAAGGCCTGTTTGTACCTCTCGTCGATCTGGGGGAAAATTCTCTGCTAAGTGGGATGGACCATATATTGTACAAGAGGTATACTTAAGTGGCTCTTACAAGATAGTTGACTCAGAAGATTTACAGATTGGCCCCATTAATGGGAAATTCATGAAGAGATACTATCCTTGAAGACAACAAATACGCTCCTTAATGCATGAGCATAAACTGCACGTTACTCCTAGCCTGCAAGAGTATAAACTATGCACGGTTCAAAAAAACCTCACCCATTTCGAACTACGGGATGACTTGATCCTCACCGAGGTACGTAGGAACCTTAGAGTTTCGTTCTAAGTTCAGTCATATAAGTTCAAAAAATACAGATTACCCAAGGCATTTTTCAAATTAGGTATGATGGAATATAATTAATTTGATTGACACTGGAAATTAGGTGTACATGTATTCTTTTGTTGAACCTCTGTCTTGTCTTGATGGCTCAATAGGGGTAAGTCCTCCATATCTAAATTGAGGTCTTTGACGGAATGATGGTAGCTTCTTTAATAAGAGGCTAAGTATTCAAGTTGAAGTCTCCGATTTTAAGTCAAGTTGATTTTTCCATGTTTGTTACATCATCAATTTGAAGTGTTCAAACCGGCCAGTTCTTTAAATTAAAGCCCGCAAGCATGTCAAGTCTTCAAATCCATAAAGCACTAAGAACAAAGTCAAGAACAAGAGGGAACATTAATGAGAATTCACAATATAAAATGAAGCAAAATAAGTTCTATTGTTGATAATAACATCTACTAAACAACTAAATGCAAGAAGATAAGGAAAAAAAACAAATAAAGTAGTGTTTATAGCCTAATCTAAGCACAACTTGTTGTTGGCAAAATCTTTGAGCATAGCTTCCAAGTACTTCTCTTTCTTCTTCTTCAAATCGGCCAAGTCATCAGTATTCAATGAGGAAGTGCAGCATACGTCATACTCCTTTGTAGTAGTTGAGGCTCTTAACTTGGCTTCTTCAATTTCTTTCTCAACAACTTCTAAAATGGCTTCTAAGATCTTCTCTTTTTCACGGAGCTTCTTTACCTTCTCTTTCATTGTAACTAGGGACTGGCGGATAGATGACACTTCTCTAAACTTCTCTTCTTTTTCTTCAATCATGGCATTTGTAAGGTGTACCTCAACATCTGATATTGCATTCTCTTCAATCTTCTCAGATAAATCCGACCGTGTCTTGTTATATGAATCAGCAAACTCAAAAAGGGACTCCAATAAGAAGCTTATCAATCACTAAGACATCCATGTTGCGGTCTTGAATAGTATTTGTGATTCGCTCAACAGTATTCACAAAAAATTGTAAGTGTTCTTTAAGAAGGCTTCCATGCACCCTTTCCTACCAAGATCTATAGTTAGAAGATGTAAACGTCTTCATGTTGGACCCAAAAGGAGGAAATACTGTCCTCAACTTAGATCTTGTTAACACACAAATCCGTGCAAGTCTTAACGCTTCTTTTAGTGAGGCCTCATGAAAATCTTGCTCCAAGCGACCAGGTGTGTCTTGATAAAACGAAATTGGCTGCTAAATCGATGATGGCTATAACGTTCAATAATAAAGTTGACTCTGTTCCTTAAAGGAAGATAATTCGAGCGAATGCTCATAAAAAATTTTAACTCGAACTCATCTACCTTACCATCGTCGCATTGTCGAAGTCCAAATGATATTTTCTCCATTATGAATATGCTTCCTTGCTTCCTCTTTCCCAAAATATCTAGCAGAACCTTCACCAAAACATGTGGTCATAAGAGGAACAACTGGCCCCTTTGCATATGGAAAATGAGTCTTAAAGTAATGGGCTAACCAACCATAAACATAATGAGCTGGAAAGCGAGTTTGAGCAGGATAAAAAAATGAGCACTTTGAATCTCGTTCAAACCCTTATATATTCTGGCTAAGACCGGGACTGCAAGGTTGACTCTTCGTTTACAAGCAAGATGAAATGCGATCTTAAAAGTCCCAGGAATGAAGTCACCATCTTTTGAAGGGATCACAAAAATGTATAACCAACAAGATAGGAAAATAGCGAAGTATGTCTCGTCTTTCTTGTCATCTATAACTCCTAGCTTATGGAATAAAGCTTCTTCAACGGTCAACCAATTAACTGCTTCCTCTATGACCCCGGTAGGATTGTGCGTCAATTCAAACGAGCAGATTTCTTTTCTTTCCTTAAAGGAGGCTGAGTATTCTTTATTTTCTTCCTGCACCAGAGCACTACCTATTTTTTTCAAAAACCTTTGGATCATTGGTACCTCCCTCTCAAAGCTGATGGAAGGCATCAAATAAATGCTCACAAGTTTAGGGAAAAAACTGTCTCCCTTGTCATACGTGCCTATAGGCTCTTCAACATTTGACACAACTTCCTCGTAAGGAGATCATGTTATAGGAAAACCACCGATATTATACAAATCCCAAAGTGATATGGATAGTTCTCCAACAAAGATAAGTAATGTGTTGGCAACAGGAACCATGCCTTACAGAAAGCTTGATAATATTCATATTACGGCCATATGTGAAGAGTGAAGCATATACGGTGTCATAAATTCTTGCACCCTCCAGTGACAAGTGACACCTACTTAAGACGTCTTCTACCCATTCCCATTAGGCAGGAACGGAATGAAATTAACCGTCAAACAAAAAACCATTGCCTCAATGAGTTTCCTTATTAATAATACGATGCCCTATGCAAGGCAAGGTACTGGCGATATTCCAAGCATGATGAGTAGTGGTGCAAAGCATCCATGCCTTGGGAGGACTACTATTGTATTCAAGTGTCCAGTATGACATAAAAGGTGGGTCCCTCAAAGGTAGCCATGAAGCTGCAACATATTGGCCGATTAGTGACCTATCAACTGGTAACCTTGTCCCCTCTTTGGTTCCTTTATGGTCCGCAATAATAAGGCATTGCGAACTAGAGGAAAACATTCTCGAGGCTTTGAATTAAACCATGTTTAGACTGCAAAAATAGAGAAAAGTTATTATTAGCACTTAACTTAGAAATGTGATATTTATGGCCTTAAATTTACAATATGATGTGTCATATCTCAAGACTAATCCTACCAAGCATGGAAAAGGCAAAGTCTTTGGCTTGGACTGTGTAATGGTCTTTGCCATAGCTAAAACATGTCAAGTTTTCAAATAAAGTAAAGTTTTTATCTTAGACAATGTAATGGTTTATGCCTCCCATAAAATGAAGTTAAATCTTTCATACAAGATGAAATCATTAACTTAGACAGTGTAATGGTCTTCGCTTCAGAAATTACAAAAAAAATAATGATGTACTTGTTGAAAATGACATAAAGCAAACAAGAGTTGGCATTGACTTATTCTACAGCTTGAAGTGAAAAACAAAATTGGCTTGCGATAAAATTTGTCATGTATTTCTTGAGTAGTACAAGAAAAATGATGTTATACCTGCTGAAAAGCTAGTAAAGTAATTCTTATTATTCAAAGCTAATAAAGTAATTCTTATTATTCAAAGGAAATGACTCACAAACCACAAAAAATGAAGAAGTTCAAGTTGATGATGTTGCCCAAGAAAAAGGCCTACGACAATATATGAATAAAAATTGTAGTGTGCTAAGGTTAAAGAGATTGGCCATTATATAGATGCTTTAAGGAGCTATTGTTGAGCTACAAGATTATTTGGCCTCTAAGCCTAAGCATAAATATTGATATTGGATTGTATATCTGTTGTATATTCCTTGTATATGCTGTATATTATAGGCTTAGTCAGCTTTGGGCCTCAATGTATTCTGGCCCAATTCATTTTTATTACATTGTACACTTGGGCCGGCTGACCCGACCCATGTCATATTATACGTGTATATTTGTATAGGGGCAGAGATATTTTGAGTTAATCGAATCATTTTCTCTCGGTTCTTCCAGAGAGTTCCTTCACCTACTCTCTTTCTCTCACTGTGTTCTTCATCATTTTGCCTTCAAATCTATACGTTTTCAGCTATTCGAATGAATATTTGTAAAAGTGATTATTATCCATTTTAAAAAGGATTAAGTTAAACTTTGAAATATCCAATCAAGAGTGGCCCTCAAAGAAGCCGATGTATCCACATAACTGAAGGAGTCATATGCATGAGAGAATAAATGTAAAATACTGAATTTAATCCAACAGAAAAAAATTAAAGTAAATAAAGAAAGAGAAGAAAAATATGATGAGGCGTAGAGGAAAGCGGTTATCCTTTTGTTTTACTACTGGCAAAAGTGATATCTTCATATCACTTTTTCTTATGAATTATGTTTATTTATGGGTGGGATTTCTTTAAAAAGAAAAAAAGGAGAACTGTATGAATCCAAATTAGTTATTCTTTAATTGGATGGGGATAAAAATTTATCAAATATAATCAACAGTCCTACCTAGGTCCACAAGATCCAAGAGAACAATTGTCTCATGTGTCATATATATATATATATATATATATATATATATATATGGTGTCTTTGGGTTTGTACTTCAAGTCTAACCTTCAAAAAAAATTGTCAAGTCTGAAGTAGAGGATATTTGTAAGCATGTGTCAAGTGATGTTGCAATCCAAGCCAAATAAATGAGCCAATTAAATTATGCTAAGTGTCTGGAAGGTATTGGTCAGTTTAAACGGACAAATAAAATTGTAGGGCCATACCACTTCCTACAATAACAAATAGAGGTATTCATAAAGATAGAAGACACCAAAATTAAGAACAAGAAGCAAGCGCTCGTGGATCAAAGGCTACAGATTTCTCTACAAGCTACAAGTTCAAGTTCAAGTTGAAGATCAAGATCAAGAACGAAGGGAAATCAAATACCGATGTGTTGAAGATCAAATTACTTGTTCATGATCAAACCCAAATTCAAGTTCAAGGAGGAGATTGAAGATCAAGCTTTACAAGCCCTTGAATCAATAAAAGTCAAGCTCATCAGGATACTTTATATTCTTGAAGAATCAGAGAAATACCATAGAGATTGTAACACTTTCATTTATTGAAATCAAATACGACATTTGTTACGCAATTTTTTAGTCTTGATTATTTATTTTTCTCAACACAAAAATTTATTGTTATAAATTAATCCAAAGTTAAATTTGAGATCAGTCTATCTCACATTTGGTTGAAATAAAATCACAGTATAATTAATGCTCGAATTATTTATCGAGGATTGTAGTGTCACTTTTATCCTTATGGGAGGATAGGATAATAATTATGGGATAACCAATTTCGAAATAGTTAATCTTGTAATAACTTATTTCCCAACTGAATGATCGTTAAGTTCACACTTTTGTAAAGAGTTTAATTTAAGTGCATGAATTATTTAATAGGAATCTCATATAAACATCCCAAATAAGTCCTAACTTACCAACTGATAACTAGGGATTTTGTGGCATTCTATACTCCTTCTTGCTCATGCTTTGATTAGAAATTCATATAGAATAGTTCCAAAAGGCTCACAAGTTGTGCTTGATTGCAGGTTTGATCAACAAAAGGACAAGATAACAAAGACCAGCTCAAAAGGAGTGAAATTTGCACAAGTGCCAAAGACAAGACAAGCTCAGCAAAAGCAAGCCTAGTACGGCCGCACACCACTTTGTGCAGTCTGCACTGGGAGATTCAGAGAGCCATATTACAGGCTAAGAGAAAGTACGGCCGCACTAGGTTTTGTACGGTCGGCACTGAAGCCAATGCGGCCGCACTACCATTTTGGTGCGGTCCACAGAGCTAAGATTCAGAGAAGTTGCATTTTCAGAGTTTCAAGCCTCTGCGGTCCACAGTCCATTATATGCGGACCGTATTAAAAACCTCCGTTGTCGTAGTCCATTCTCTGCGATCCGCGATGCAAGATTCAAAGAGTTATTTTTCAAGGCCAAAGCCCCAGTGCGGACCACAATCCATTTTGTGCAGGCACTAACCCGCAGGGGCATTTTTGTCCAAATTTTTTAATAGATTTTTTTTCATTTTTAGGGTATCAGAGATTTTAGAACAATAAATGTGCTCATGGGAACGACTCTTGTAGCCATTTTGGGCAATTTATCTACTTTGCAACATTGAATCTTTATTTTTATCTTAGTAATTAATTAATATGAGTTTATCTTCATCTATTTCTTATTTTTCATATCAATTATGAGCAACTAGACCCATTAGATAGGGTTGTGGCTCAAACCTAGCGTAGGTAATTGACGGGTCTTGTAATTTAGGACTAAATTGACTATGAGTGTTTGTTATTTGGGTCAATATCATGGTTAATTTGTGAATTAGTAGTTGCAGACACTAGTTTGTGTTTAGTTGACTTGAGCTCTTCTTGAGAAAAAAAGTCTAAGTCTCCGAAATTTGTCCAACAAAGAATTGGGGCATACTCAAGAGATTGATAGCCCCAATTAAAGGGTTAAACCTCAAGAGAGTAATACCCGACTTGAACCTTAGTTGCTTGTACTAATTTGCATACCAATTGGTCTTGAGAAAGCCAATTGGAAAAAAATCACTTGAACCATTGAGAGGTGTAGAATGGGTAAATTATTGCAACGTTTATATCATAATCCCCAAATATATCAAAGATGCCTTAGACTCAAGTACATGTTAATTGACCACCTAGGTGGAACTCACAACCCTAGTGCTTTTTAAACCTATTTGAACAACTCGTAGTATTATAACTCTTAGCATAATTCAGTTGCAATTACTATTTATAGTTTGATAACAATAAAATTAGACAAAAAACCCCAAAAATGATTAGAAGTGTAATTAAGAACATATGCGCAATTCTACACTAGATAGATACTCGACTCCAATTCTAGTTCACTGTGGATTCTATCCCGGACCAAAATCGGGTAAAAGTTATTGCGACCATCTCTTGCTACTTATTGGTAGTGCGGAGTTGGCAGTGATCACCAACATCTAGCCATTAATCATAGACTTACCAAAACTAGTCAAGGGCATTTATACAAATTGAAAAATCAAATAAATAAAGTTCTTTCTCTTCAAGAATCATATGTGAAGATCTCCTTCCATATTTTAAAGTGTGATCAGCAACATTAGATGCAAGACAGAAAGAAACAACATTAGATGCAAGACAGAAAGAAAATTTATGAATGGGGTAGCAAACAAGATGATGAAATATATATATATATATATATATATATATATATATATATATATATATATATATATATATATATATATATATATATATATATATATATATATATATATATATATATATATATATATATATATGGTTGAAATTCATTGCAAACATATAGATGAGTCAATATACAAAATTTGAGGAAGATTGAAGGTGATTTGCACTAATTTGGTATCAAAATTTATAGTTAAAATTGAGTTAAAAAATAGTTTTGCGATACATGTATCACACACAGGTATATATGGATATACATGTGTTACACATATGATACATATGTGATACACAGATGATATACATATCATATGTTTTCATGTTCATCTTTTAATTCGAATTTTCAATTCAAATCACCTCAAAACTCCACCAAATCATCTCAAAACTGAGATTCAAGCCCCTTAAGATGTACCCAATCTATTCTAATAAGACTCGCTAAAAAGGAGCAAAAAGTTTGACATTTTTGCTACTATAGCTACTTGACTAATATTAGTAATATTTTATGAGATGAACAATTTTCATAATAAGCTACTTATAAATAGACATACTTGATAGTTTTCCTTATTTAATTGTATTTTTTATGAGAATGACCTATTCGAGATATTTGTGGTAGACGAGTGAGTAATGCGTAATAACCTATTTTTAGAATGGAGAAGACAGATAAAAATGCTTTCTTATAACGACCCGACCGGTCGTTTTGAGAATTTAAGCTTCGTTCGGCAACACACAGTCTTGAAAAGCTTCATAATATGAGTATCGACTTACGTGCATGGTTGAATTCAGTTAATGGATGATTCAAATTCAAATTGGAAGAAGGAATCTAGTTTTGGAAGTTTGAACAGTGAGAATTTGACCAAACTGGATTTTTTAGTAAACGACTCGAAATGAATTTTTTATGATTCCAACATCTTCGTATGGTGATTTTGGACTTAGGCGCGCATCCAGATTCAGATTTGGAGGTCCATAGGGTGCTTTGAGTGTGGAGATACTAGCCATATAGTGAGAGATTGTCCCAGACTTCGGGCCAATGTGTCACAGCAAGGAATTCAGGCGAGTAGAGGGTGCCTAATATGGGAAGGACCAGCACATTAAAGTGTTTCATATAGTAGGCTTGAGGCCGCCACGCCAACTGAATGTCATTAGGGTATGATTTCGGTTTGTTATAAAGGAGCACCATCCATAGTTCATTACAATTCTTCTTATCGGGGTGAGTTCCCATATGTGTTACTCCATTTATAGGTGCATTTAATGATTAGAACTTTGTTTATATGATTAACCTGTTGGGAGGTTCTATGAGTGATAACCGTGTCTATCGTCTGTTTCTAGCCATTGTCAAGAGTAATGAAACTAGTAGTAAATTCATGTTCTCCATTTTGGTAGGTTTGATGTGATTTCTGAGTGTTTCTAGCTACAAGCTATGATTTTTATGCTCCACCGGTATGGGAGCTAATACGTATTGTAATCTTGTTAACGGAACTAATCTAGTGAAAGTTTTCAGTTGGTATGAGGTACACCCTACTTGTGATACAAAGTGGAGGGCAGGACCCTCATGATTTCATGTGTATTGATGTGTTGAGATCGGGCTGCATATCGCGATAGGAGTTATATCAGTATGAGATCTTTGTGATTCTTTTATATGCTTTAATTCTTTCCTATTAGATTGTTTTGTAAATTAGTGTTGATAGAAAATTTGTGTTTGTCGGGCTTGTTTGATATTTCCCGTATGTGTTTCCCTTTCCATATTTATTTTCGTTCTACGCTTCTTGAGTTTTATCTTGTGGGGTGTGTGCCTGTTAGTATTAGCTGAGGATTGGTGATTCGAGTGTTTAGTTATGTAGCTTTCGTGGTTATTGTATCATTGCCAGTGTTGTAGAGGTTTGAAGCGGGTTCCTATTGAATATGAGGCTTATGGCCAGTGCTAAATTTAATTTCGGGCGAATATTATGATCAGAAATATTAGTGCGGGCCTATATGTGATATGGTGTGTTGTAAGGTTGTATTATATAGGCGTTGGTATGAATTGATGCAGTTGGTTGAGACTGATACCGAGTATGGATTTAGAATCGGGTCTTTTGGAAATGGATGAAAGGTGAATTTCTGGTTCTAAGGCTTATTTGTATTGTTAGAAAGGCTAAATTTCAATTAAGATGGTGTCGTCGAGCTTATGTGGATTGGGGTGACGTGGGATCACCTGCGGGTGTATGTTGAAAGTACACATTTAGTGACTTGAGGACTTTGAGGCAAATCTTGGCACGTTCAAGGACGAACGTTGGTTTTAAGAGAAGGAGGATGTAACGACCCAGTTCGTTCGGCGGCGCACAATCTTGAAAATCTTCATAATATAAGGATCGATGTGTGCATGGATGAATTTAGTTAATGGATGATTCAGAGTCAAATTGGAAGAAGGAATATAGTTTTGGAAGTTTGAACGGTAAGAAAACCAGAACTGGACTTTTGAGTAAACGGCCCGGAAGGAATTTTTGATGATTCCAACAACTTGGTATGGTGATTTTAGACTAAGGCGCACGTCCGAATTCATATTTGGAGGTCCGTAGGGTAGATTGAGGCATTTCATCGAAAGTCGTAAAAGTTGAAGTTTGGAAAAATGGAGAAGTTTAACCCATAGTTGAATTTTGTGATATCGGGGTCGTAATGCGATTCCGAGAGTTGGAATAGCTCTGTTATGTCATTTTGTACTTTTCTGCAAAATTTGGCATTATTCTGAGTTGAATTGATAGGTTTTGGCATGAGATTTGATATTTGAAGATTTGGAAATTCATAAGTTTGATTTTCGGTTTGATTCATTGTTTTGGTATTGTTTTATGTGATTTGAAACCTTGAGCGAGTCCGTATTAGGTTATGTGACTTGTTTATGTGTTTGGAGGGGTCCCGAGGGCCTCGGGTGTGTTTCGGGTGGGCCACGAGTCATTTTTCTCTATGTTTGAACTATTGTTCTGCTATCTGGTATTTCCTTCTATGTGATCGCATTGATTTGTCCGGGATAGCATTGTACAAATTTGGATATCATCATTTTCCTTCTATGCAACTGCATTGATTTGTATGCGATAGCATAGCACAAATTGGACAGCAAAATTTTTCTTCTATGCAATTGCATTGATTTGTCCGCGCTAGCATAGCACAAATTTGGACAACAACATTTTCCTTCTACGCGATCACTGCTTTGTCCGCAATATCATAGCACAAATTTGGACAACAACATTTTACTTCTATGTGATTGCATTGATTTGTTCAAGATAGCATAGCACAAATTTGGACAGCAGCATTTTTCCTTCTATGCGATTGCATCGATTTGCCCCCGATTGCATTGTACATTTTGGGCCAGTAGCTATTTTCTTCTACACGATCACAGCGATCGCAATGAACAAACACATGGGCAGACAGAATATATTCCAAAATCGAAGGTTAAACCATTTTTATATATTTTGACTTCTAGAGCTCGGTTCTTGGCAATTTTTGATGGATTTTTCATGAAATTCGATTGGGTAAGTGTTCTTCAACTAGAATTAAATATATTCCATGAATTTATCTTTATTTTTATCATTTAAATTGTGTTTTGGGTTGAGGAAGGAGTTGGTTTTTGAAAAAAAAAATTCAAAATGAAAAACTATGATTTGAGGGACCACATAGTATCGCAATTGGATAAATTTTGTATAGTTGAACTCATTTTGGAATGGGTAATCGAATTTTGTAAAATTTAGCAGGTTCTAAGATGTGCTCTATGGGGTCGACTTTTGGGTCGACTTTTATATTTTTTGTAAAGATTGAAACTTTATTATTCAGAATAGTTCCTTATTCGATTTATGTGTGTTTTGGGAGTTGTTATTGTTAGATTTGAGCTGTCCGGGGGTCTTTTCACCCGAGAAGTCCATTTTAGAGTACCGAGTTGTCATCTTTGAGGTCAATATCTTGCCTAACCTTGTGTGGGGGACTTTTCCGTAGGATTGAGTTTTCTATGTTGATTGTAATCCGTGAATGCGAGGTGACGAGTGCGTACTTGGACTTAATTGTGGATAGTTGGCCTTTTAGGGTTCTTAGGTTCTTTTATTCACTATGTATGGAGCTATTCTTGATATGACTGAGTTCCTTCTTATTAGTTTCGTATCTACATGCTTAGTTGGAATTTTTTTTTTCATGATTTACTCTTATTACCTAATTGTCATCCTATTTGATTTAACTGAAGAACTTTGTCTCTCTTATGAACATGCTACCTTTTCATAACTGCCTGTGTTAATGAGGGTTATTTTTATCCCTCCTGTAATCCCCTAGTCTTAAGTCCAGTATCACCTTCCTTTAATTGAAATTATCGAATATTCTCGTAACTTCCCAACATTAAACGGAGTTTAGATGACCTATATCTTTGTCGACTTGCTTTTATTTGGGACTACTAGACTCGTGTTGTCTTCCTTGTAATAATTTGTTTATTTTGGGATCATCACTAGATGTAGGTTTCCTCTTCTGTTGAACTTTTCCCTTTATGCCTTTCATTTTTCTTACCGTGGCTATTCTTGTGAATTGGTTATACCGATTCCTCGCGATTTGATGTTTTGGGGTGGATTCACTCGCCATATTTTATATTGATGTCACTGTTGTTATTGTGCTGGTTGTGTTGGTGCACTAGATTTTTGTGGTGCGGTTGTTGTTGTGTTGTGCACGAGGTCTCTGTCGTGCGGTTGTTGTTGAGGGGTTGCACAAGGTTTTTGTTGTGCTATTATTACTATTGATATATTGCACATGCAGTGTGATAAGGCGGGATATGTATATATGCTTATATGTGGGCTACGTATATGGCGAGACTACATGGGAACATTATGATGCACGTGTGGCGAAACAAGGCGCGGGCACTTATTATGTTAATTATTTGCACACATGGCGAGACAAGGTGGGCTATGTTAGGGATTGATTTTGAGGATTTATGATGGCTTGGGGGAATTCTTGTTGTTTAATATTTTTTTGTGGTACACTTACCTGTATGAGCTTTATCTTGTGGAATTTGTGAGGAAACATCTTACGTGTTGTCCGTTCTTTTCCATATGCTTAGTAGTTGGTAGGAACTATGTGAAAGCATTTAAACAAGCATACACGTTAACACTCCTATTGGATGTGAAATCCTCCCGATTATTCTAAGTATAGATGTACACCCTCATTTACTTGTTATATATGTGAGAGTGGCTCTAGTTAGCAAGTGAGTTGTCAGCATGACCATGAGGTTGATGGAAGCACAGGATGCCAAATGTTTGATTTCAGGTACTGGGACTCATAAGCTGTAATTTGTCTGAGGTTCGGTACTTCGTGGAAATTGTTGGATAAGACCTGACGTGAAAACTATCGTAGGATTTGAGTTATTGCTTACCTTTACTGTATTGTGACTAAGATTTGGGTTTATGTTTTCGCTCGCTCTTCTATGTCATTATTCTTAGTATTTTTATAGTTGCTTGTAGTTTTCTTCACTTACTGTGATTGTAGTATTTTTAGCCATTTCGTGTAGTCCTTATATATACATCATGTTCCGTTGTTCCTATATTTATACAGTTTATTGGACCGGTAGGTGTCTTGACTGTTCCTCGTCACTAATCTATCGACTTTAGTCTTGATACTTGCTGGGCACCAACATGGTCTACTGATGCGTCAGATATACCTCAAAATCTCTACAGGAGTGCCTCGCCTCAAGGATGATAAGACTGAGTGGAAGTTCCAGGTACTTCCACTCAGTCTTATCATCCTTGAGGCGAGGCACTTCTGTAGAGATTTGAGGTATATCTGCCGCATCAGCAGACTGAGGAGTCCCTTTCTATCTTTCTCTAATAAATATAGCCCTTCAGTAATTTTTCTTTGTTTAGACATTTCCAGATCTAGAGCTTCATATGTATCTCTTAGCTTGTGATTCATGAGATTTTGGGTTTTGGGAATTGTCATTAGCTTCTAGAGTTGTTATTATATGTGCCGAGCGGCACCTTTAAAACTATTTCATTTCACTATTTTGATTTTTATTTATTTTTTCGCAATTATTATTTATATTCTTCATTGTTAGGCTTACCTAGTAATAGAGGCTAGGTGCCGTTACGATGGTTCACGGAGGGCGAATCGGGGTCGTGACACTTCTGGAATGTTGTAGACCGAGGAATAAAACTCACCCAAAGAGGAATTCTTATTTGATTAGCAATCGGTGAAACTGTATGGGTCGAAATCTGATCAGACGAGAATCCGTGTAAAGAGGACTGATAAAACGTCACTTGGGCTGAAGTCGTACCCATACAATGCTATAACAACACGCACCTCGACCAAGGCCGAGGTCGTGTATTCAGAGTGCTTGAATGGCGAATTGGACGTTACAGCTTTTCAGAAGGTCAATTGTGATACAGTCAAATGGCTTAGATACTATGGCTAATGGCCGTTGAGTAAACAAGGATACCTAGTATATAAACTAAGTGAGAAGAAGAAGAAAATCGGGGGCTGAGATAAACATAGGCAGAGACATATCTTCAGAGAAGAAGGATCTAAAGAGAAAGAATCAAGAAAGCTTAGATCTTCAATATACAATGTTAGTCTCATTATATCAAATGTATATGGGTCATCTTTGTTAAATATCGATGACCATTTTATCTATGTATTCTACTTTATTATTCAATGCTATGTAAATCACCCTCCCCTTCTTATATATCAGGATTCAACTATGGCTATGGTTAAATTCTATGTTCAGCTATGCTTACTTGTTCTTATCCTCTGCCTCGGATATAGGATGAATTATCTTTGGCTAGAATTTACCTCAAATCTTCCTATTTAATTAGTTTTTAAAAAGACTTAACACTTTTTAGTCAAACAATTTTGGCGCCGTCTGTGGGGATTTTCTAGCCAAAACTTTAGTTTCCTCTAGATATAAAGTCTGACAAAGTTTCACTTCCTGATTTTTGTAACCTCGCCCTCTCAATGTAAACACCAACTTAAGAAAGTTGTATTCAAGCTTTTGAAATAAGCAAACCAACCAGGGTCAGATCTCTGCATGAAATCAAAATTATGCATGATATCTATACAAAATCCATGCCTTGCTGTAGCGATGGGTTTGGTACGTCGTGAGTATGAGTTGTCAAAGTGAGATTACAGCCACTACACATTGAGCACGTCCGCAATCATATTTGCTACATTAACTATTAGATACCAATCTATACTTCCACCTTTTACGAAGGGACGATGGCCTATTGTGTGATTCTTTGAAATAACCAGTTTGTCCTGCCTTATTTTTGTAACCATATGTACAGAGTATAACTTATGTTTCCCTTATCTTTGTGCATATCAGACGGGATTGGACCGGGACTCGAGCTCGAGACCCTAATGAAAAGAGTAAGTTATTAGCCCATATGCCTAGACGCGACTAACGCTAAGCTAAACCGAGGCAACCAAATTTGAAGCCGTCATTCGAGTACAAGATAAAATGAGTCGCCCTGCAACGCCCTTCTCCCTTCACCAACCTATCAGGTCAAGGTAACATACGATGTCGTTTGGGGTTAACTTGTTTTCATTTTTGGATTGGATAGGAACACGAGCACTCTCCGAGGTACGCAAACAAGGAACAAATGTCATCACATCAATACACCTGGAAAAAGTTCTGCACTACATCATCTCGCAGGCAACGGTCAAGCAAAATGCTCTACACCGTACCATATTACAAATAACAGACAAATGGCGAAGAACAAGCCTACATTATTAATAAACAATCTCCATAACTTGGGACTGAGCAATGAGCCCATGGAACGTACAGTCTCTCCAACACAGGCAGAACATGAACTCGAAAAGCTTGCACGCATGTTCGCCATGACATCATATGCCAATATAGCCGACTGAATATTACGAATCATGTCCGAACTTCATTTGAATTAATAAATTCCTAGGGTGCCCAGGAACCCAAGCAATAAGTTCATCGCCCGTCCCATCAACGGCCTCTCCGGTTGATCAATGAGGGACTACAAAAACTGGGACTCTACCGACGCATACAAACTATGCAACAACGCATAATATTTTCCAATGAAAGCAATAGAATGAACTGGGACTCATCCCGGCGCATGCATAAACAACATAACAATGAGTAATGTTCTCCAATAAAAGTAATCCTGCATGTGACATCCTTACCACTCCACCGAACCAGCACATCGCCAAGTGAAAGTAAAATTTGACCTCATTCGAATTCAAAATCGGTTGCAGTTTGACCTTGCGTGAATTTAAGCCATAAGGCCCCCACCATCGTCAAGTGAAGGTAAAGTTCAAACTCACTCTAATTCATCACCGGTCACAATTCGACCTCGCTCAAATTTACACCCTTATGGCCCCTAGCTATCGCCAAGCGAAGGTAAAGTTAGACCTCGTTCGAATTCATCATGAGTCACAATTTGACCTCACTCGAATTAACACCCTTATAGCCCTCGACCATCGCCAAGTGAAGGTAAAGTTCGACCTCGTTAGAATTCATCACGGGTCATAATTCGACCTCACACAAATTTACATCCTTACGACCCCCGACTGCCACCAAATGAAGTCAGCATTCGACCTTGCTCGAACACACTATGGGTCATAATTTGACCTTATTGGAATTTATATCCTTACAGTCCTCGGTCATCGCTAAGCGAAAGTAAAATTTGACCTCGCTCAAATTTACAAGACAAAACTGACCTCGCCTAAGTTGGCGAGACAAAATTCGACCTCACTCGAATTATCAAGTCCAAAGTAACCTTGCCCAAGTTGGCAAGATGCAATTTTACCTCGCTCCAATTTACAAGTCAAAATCGGTCTCGCCCAAGTTGGTGAGACAAAATTTAACCTCGCTCGAATAAACAAGTCCAAAGTGACCTCGCCCAAGTTGGCTAGACAAAATTCGACCTCGCTCGAATTAAAAAGTCCAATGTTACCTCGCCCGAGTTAGCAAGATGAAATTCAACCTCGCTCGAATTGACAAGTCAAAGTGACTTCGCTCAAAACTGGTATGACAAGATTCGATCCCACTCGGATCAACTACTAGAAGTCAGGGACGTATTGCGAGAAATCCAAGAAATTTGAAAGGGAAAAAAGAAGGGAAAGCCAAAAACATACAAACAAAGACAATCCAACTATTTCATTCGAGAAAAGATAAGTATCTTACAAAGGGTCAAAAAATGGGGGGAGAGGAGGGGGGGTCCACCCAACAACAACAAAAGAACAAAAAAAAGCCAAGTACAAAAAGCTACAAAAACTTCACTCGACCTCATCTCCACTACCATCCTTTCTAGCATTGTCATCATCAGAAGGAAGCCTATCTTCACCCCCATCGACCTCCGGTGTTGCAGGGTCATAGCGCAAGCAAGACGAGCCTTACTTGCCTTAACTCGAGCATTTTCAAAATCGGCCTCAGGAACACTACCCGCCGTCCACAAACCTTATATATATATATATCTCGTTAGGCCTCAGCATGGACCCATAGCTCGTACAAATGGTCATGGAAAACAACAGGGGCAGATTCTTGAGGGTGGGCCTGAGTCAATAGTTGCGCCTTCTCAGCCTCGATAGCCAAAACTCAATCTCCCAGTATCAAAGCACCCCGATCAAGTTCACTGATCCGTTCCTCGAGTCGTGCCTCCCTTAGTGTGGCCATCACCCTATCAGTTTCCCGCTCATACCCGAGGATGCGGATAGTGTCTTCCAGCGCCTCCGCTCTCTCCAAAGCCGCCACTCAAGCTCCATCGGCTCTCTCCAACTCGGACACCTTCTTTCTAGCTCAGCCACCTTCTCCGTCCACTCTTCACTTAGATTGGTGACTCTGGTAGCCTTCTACTTGAGCTCAGCTCTCAAGAAAAGAACATTCACCTGAAGATCCTCGCATTCCACTACAAACCTTTAGCCCACCTCGAGTTCCTCGTCTTTGGCACTAAGCAGCTCCTCGAGCTCGCTGCATCTGCGGATAGACTGCGTTAGATCCTCGTCCTTTTTCTCAAAATCCTCCTTGATAGTTTGAGTATTACTTACCTCCCTAAGTTGCACATGAATCTCATGTCACTTATTGTGATATCGATGATACTTTGCAACCATTTTCAGAAAGACTTCAGCCCGTGTTTCAGCCTTGAGCACTCTCGATCTCGAACATGTAAGTCTAAAAAAGGGGGAGGAATCAATGAAAGCTAAATGGCACAAAACAAAGAAAATAGCAAAAGGATAGTCACCCTCAAGGCAATCCCGGCCACACCGGGTGATAAACAAGAATCATTGATCTCCTGAAGAGACTCACTCTCAGCGGCAGAGTACAAAAGGTCAAGTTGGGGTACCAAGTCCTCTATGTCCTCCAACAATTTAGAGTCCGACGGAATTTCATGCGCACAGAAAGGGCATTCTGCCCTCACATCGACCTTGGTAAAACCTTCCTCAAACATCCTCATATCCTCAGAATCAGATCCACAGTCATCTTCCACTACGCCCTTCAACCTCTCATTAGCCAAAGAGGGGGAATGTCCCTATCGAGACGATGATGGACCGCCCGGCCTCCCTCTGCCTCCACACCTAGGACGATATTGCCACCTCCTTCAGACATCACCAAACAGGGTCGCCCCTCAAGGGCGTTTCAGCCATAGACGCCCACCCGACTCTACCCTCTGCCTCTTTGACGGGGCCTCTTCGCCACTGCCACGGGAAGGTTCATCAGTTGAACGGACTGTGGGAACAGGTTTGGTTGCAAACGCAGTCCGCCGAGCAAACAAACTTTATACGCCCCCATCAGTTACTCTTGTTAAGGGGAGGACAGAGGAATCCAGTTGACGAAAAGCAAATATAGAAGCCCTTGACCTTCTCGCTCCTCTCTGACCTGCCAATAAGAAATTTGACCAAACAAAGATAAGATAAAGAAAACGATGGGGCAAAGAACAAAGCAACTGCAACCGAAATACCAGCAGAAGGATTGCGCCCAAACCTCACGTGGAAAGGTGCCCATTTGCGAATCCCCGTCATGTGGGAAAAATCGAGCTCACCCATTCACAAATATTGATAAATTGCAGATGAGGTACCCTCTTGGCTACGAAAACAAAAAACACTCAACGATCACCAAAGGGAGGCAACTACTAGCCATGTTCAAAAAATATAATATAATAAAAGGAAAGGGATACCTACGGGCAAAATTCGCACGCCTCAACGAACCCAGCAAGGTTAGACACCATGTGCTCCGTGTAGACATAGAAGTAGCTTTCCTAGAAGTGGCGATTGGTCTTGTCATCTATCTTCACCACCAAACCCTTGGTTCCTCAGTAATACATGCAAATTATCGTGGCCCTACGACAATGGGGGCAAAGAGGTGAAGCATCTATTGTAGAGAAATTCCCCTATCGGCCAGCTCCGTGTACTTGATAAGCATGAGAAATAGCTTATATATTTACGGAGAGAGTTGAGCCAGACACACCTCAAAGAAGCGGAAGACGTCCACCATGAAGGAGAGGAAACGTGTATCCGATGATAAATGGATATGCGTAGAATGCGTAGTAGCATGGGCAAAACTATGTCCCGACCCATCGAACTAGTTCACTGTGATCAGGGATTCCCCATTTGGCTTTGAACGCCGTGAGCACCGCAGTATCCATCGTAGAAAGAAAAGGTTCCGGCTCATCCCCATCAAGGCTATTGAAGTTATTACTCACCTTTCCTGGGGGGGGGGGGGGGGGGGGAACCACCTCATCTACAGTCGGAAAACTCTCGTTCTCTGCCAGGCCCACTCCCTCTTCGAGAATGGGTATATCATTTTCCGGCACCGGAGCACCAGAAACTCTATCAGGGTTGGAGGATACACTAGCTATCTCTACTTTGATTGCAAAAATCAGGAATGATAAGGGAAAAAGGTAGCGACCACAGGAATTTTTTAACAAAAAAAGGGTAAGTGAGATTCGGAAGGAGAAGAAAAGCTGCAAGAGTCTTGAGCGATTGGGAAGTATAAAATTCAAATGTAAGATTTTCCCCAATTTATAGGGATGTAAATATCTCGAGCGGGAAAACTAAACGCCGCTATTTTGAAAACAAGAAGGCACGGGAAATGATGCAGTGTATAAGAAACGTGTGCCATAATGCTGCATGAGGAGTTTTAATGACATTGTGAATTGATGTAACAGTCTGATGTAGCTCACGAAGCATCACGTCGCTACCTCCCCATGAGGTACTCGCCTCTCACATAAAGTGCTCAAATTTCTCACAACTTTAGAATCGACAGAGGTCGCCCATCGAGCTCGCCAAAAAACGATCCCAATAGACAGAGGGACTAACTGTATGGGTCGAAATCTGAACTGATGAGAATCCATGTGAAGAGGAACGACAAAAGGTCACTTGGCCCGAAGTCATACCCATACAACACTATAACGACACGCACATCGGCCAAGGCCGAGGTCGTATATTCAGGGTGCTTGAATGACGAATTAGACACTACGGCTATTTAGAAGGTCAGTCAGTGATACGGTCAAATGGATTAGGTACTATGGTTAATGACCATTGGGCAAAAAGAGGATACCTAGTACATAAACTAAGTTAGAAGAAGAAGATCAGAGGCTGAGACAAACTCAGACAAAGACATATCTTCAGAAAAGAAGGATCTTCTTCTCTTTCTCCTCACTAAAGAGAAAGAAGCAAGAAAGTTCATATCTTCAATATACGACGTTAGTCTCATCATATCAAATGTATGGGGGTCAAATTTGTTAAAGATCGGTAATCATTTTTATCTATGTATTCCACTTTATTATTCAATGTTATGCAGATCACCATCCTCTTCTTATATTACGGGATTCAACTATGGCTTTGGTTAAATTCTATGTTCAGCTATGCTACTTGTTTTTATCCTCTGTCTCAGATTTAGGATGAATTATCTTTGGATATGATTTATCTCAAATCTTCCTATTTAAATAGTTTTGTAAGAAGACTTAACACTTTTTAGTCAAATAGAAATAACTTACCAAAAGATTGTCCAATGCTTTTCATTTGACCTTTCATAGGAGCTTAAAGAATCCCAAGTTACAATACAAAGTACGGCAAGACCTCTCTATAATAACATTTCTATATAACAACCATTCACTATAACAGATAAGTTTTCCTCAAAACCGATTTTAAGTTATATTTTAATTTTCTATAATAACTTTTTTGCCTATAACAACAACAACTATATTTATAGCTGAACGCTCTTTGTAAAGTTACCTTATATAACAACCATGTAGAATCTTTAAGATTACTAATGGTAATTCTAAAAATATGCACACAATCTTTTTCATTCAACAAAGTTTATATCATGCATATGATATAAGTTTGGAGATTTGCACATGATATCTTTTTTATTGAATAAATTTTAAAAAAATATTTAGATAGAAGATTTAACTGTTAAGCTTTTAGATATCTGCAAGGAAAGCTATCAGATACCTTTTGTTGAAATTTTGGATGCATGCCAATTCAAATGTTATATCGCTAGTAGGGTGTACATGAACTAGATTGGTTCGGTTTTTATCATTAATGTTGTGTAAATATTAAGGATAATGTGTCGTGTATTTGCACCTTCTACTGTTAAACTTTAGGACATCAGTTTTTAAGTTAAGCAGTGTTGTGTAAATATTAAGGACATATGTCTTTAATATTTATACATCACTCATGAAGAAAGGTTAACCGCCTTTTTGTATTAATT